>JAXGGA010018079.1:0-22857 GCA_038373865.1 Uloborus plumipes
GATGAGAGCTATTTCTTTAAGTATTGAAATCTACACCCTTCTTTATCCATTGCTTTAACGAAATTCTTCATCAATTGTTTACGTGCAAAGGTGGAAGAATATTTTTTAAAAATCAATTAGAGGGACATTTTTGATATTTTTTTCATGAGCAATATATTGTTTGCTCTCTGGCCATTCCCCGTTTTTCCCTGTATCCTTCGCCTAGAAAGCAGCAAGAGTGTGCATAACAGAGTTGCAGACCAATGAAAATGGCAATAACTTTAAAATCTGCACATATGCTCCAATTATAGTGTGAGTAGTCAATTTTATGAAGCAATATCTTCATATCTACATCAGATTATTTTTTTTATAAAAGAATAAGCTATTAGAACCGATGGTAATGCATTTTTTATGGAGTACTACTGCATTCAAGCTAGTTTTTGAGCCATTGATGAACAATCGACATTATTTTGCAGTAAATGAACAATTTAAAGCAGATATCAACGAGAATTCTATTTCTACTCTCTTTTTACATGTTCTATAGCTGTAATAAGTAAAAAAATATGTGTATATAGATCAAATGTGTCTAAAACAAAAATGTAATGTACTTATAACTCCTATAGAATAGCCTATATAAGCCAAACGTATAAATGGTATTTCTTAAAATTGGAGGGTGATGGAAAATTTTTGCAATCATATTCTTGTTCAACACCTTGAAATCTATAAGAAACACCCACAGTACATTGGATAACAGAAAATTCGTTTAAATTGTTTTTCAGTGCAATGAATTGAAACAATACTAAAGCAATAATTGAACACTATTATTTGGTTGAAATGTTCATTTTTGGCAAATTCAGACACACTTTTTAGACCGTCCCTAAAAGGGGACGCTAGGCATTAATGGGTTAAAATCAGGTTGTGCCCACCCTGTACATTGTTTTCGATGAGTTCTGTTTGCACTTTACAATCACGATCCTACCGCGCGGGCTTCCTATTTTTTGCCTTCGTGCCACTAATCAGATTTCTCCGAGTGATTGGCTAAGCATATCGCATTGATATTCAGGTTATCAAAACGCCAATTCCGGAGAAGAGATTGAATCAGATTACGCGACATTTCGTCTCGAGCTGACCTTCTTCGTTTTCCCGAAAACTAAACGAGCGTTTAGCATCGTTGCCCGATTTATTTTTGGGATCGGGGGAGAGCAGTGGAGCGATCCTTCTTTCTTTATCTTTCCCGCCTCTTTTGCTGGAAAACATTCCCTTTCGAAATCACCCTATAGCTGGAGCTTAAAGACCGTATCGTTTAACCGCGAATTTGAAGAAAGAATGTCACATGGTCTAGAGCGGGAGTAAATAGGGAGAGAGATGAAAATAATACAGACGGATACTTGTGCTTATCCAGGGGTGCCCATCCCCCCCCCCCCCCCATTTTTCACAATCCTCTTGTGCTTTTTATTTTTATTTTTACCTCATTTTTTTATTTTATTTATTTTTTAAAATATTATTTTTTAAAAATATTTATTTATTTAAATATTATTATTTTATTTTTTAAAATACTATTTATTTGTACTTTTAAATATTATTTATTTATTTTTTTTATAAATTATTAATTTTCTAAAAGTACTAATTATGCGTAGAACAGAATCGCTTCTTTTTCTCTTCCAGACCTTCCAAGCACACTCTCACACACAAAATAAATAAATAATAATAATAATAAAGAAATAAAAGAACTAATTTAAATTAAAACAAGAAGTTTTGTCAAGAACTAAACGAGCCTACTTTCCCGTACATCGACATCGGCATTGTAGCATCTGATCAATATTCTCTTGATTATCTGAAACTAAAAATTATGTCAAACATATCTTTATAGCACTTAAAGCTGATTTCTGAAAGCAAAATATACCCCTCTCATCAGATAAAATAGACACGTAAAAAGTAAATAAACGAGTCAATAAAGTTTTGTCGCACCTTTTAAAGAATGTAACTGTTATAGTTTTCCGTAGAAAAATTCTACAATCGTTTTCAAAAGAAAAAAAAAAATAAATAAATAAAATAAAAGTACAAAGAACTTCAAAACACATTTTATCAAAGAAAGAAAAAAAACTTGTTCGTTAATAAAATGTCTTAAATTTCATTTTTAATCCGTTGCCGGTTGTTAAATATAAATAAGGAATAAAATGCTCTCGTGAATGAAAAATTTTTGTTAACAAAAGAAAGCGTCTGATAAAAAAAAAATAATAATAATAAATTAAACAAACAAATAAATAAATAAACAAAAAATCGTCTGCCCAGTCAGTCATTTTTTCTGAGCCTGCATTTCCGCCATGTTTGCGGAGTCGGAATCAGAGTCCTCACAGAAGATTATTCAGAAAAGTACTTTACAATACATTATTTATCAAAACCATTTTCTTACAAAGTTAGGTTGAAGGAAATCTGCCTTTAAGTTCAGAATCAACATTCAATTTAAATTTCTCCGTAGGCGCTCATGTTAAAATTTTTTCTGAACGGTTCATCATTGAACGAAAAATGGTTCAAATTTAAAAGTGAAATATAGGAATGAGCAATTCTCCGAGATCTTTCGAACAAAAAAAAGTTTATTCAATTCGGACGGTTCACTTAAAAGTTATTATGTGGGGAAAGGTTGTTTGAACGGTTCAATATTGAACAAAAAAATGTTCAAATTGAAAATTTAAATACGGTAATGAAGCATCCTTGCCGAGACCTTTTGAACAAAAAAAAGTTTGTTTAAATCGGACTGTTCACTCAAAAGTTATTAGGGGTGAGAGCTTGTTTGAACGGTTCAATGTTGAACGAAAAATTGTTCAAATCGAAAATGTAGATACGGGAATGAAGTACCCTTGAAAAGATCTTTCGAACAAAAAAAAGTTTGTTCAAATCGGACTGTTAACTAAAAAGTTAATATCGCGGGCCAGGTTGTTTGAACGGTTTAAAGTTGCACCAAAAATTGTTCAAATCGAAAAATCAAATATGGGAATGAGCTGTACTCGCCGAGATCTTTCCAACAAAAAAAAGTTTGTCCAAATCGGAATGTTCATTCAAAAGTTATTAGGGGGACAGACCGACAGACCGACCGACCGACAGACACACAAATTCCCCATCTCAATACCCTACTTTCAAATTTTTAATTTTTCGATATTTATTTCATTTTTTTTTTTTGTTTCTTTTTGACTTTTTTTACTTGGCGATATTTTTTTTTACTTGGCGATATTTTTTGGACTTGGCGACATTTTTTAGATGCATTAAGCCAATTTTAATGCATTTTTCGTCTCTTTTATTTTTAACGGGAAAGTAGGCTAAAAATAAATTAATGAATAATTTTTATTAAAAAAATTAGTAAATAATTTAAATAAATGAGTAAATAAATAAATTAGTTTTAAAAAATCCCCCCAAAAATTTTGATGGCGCAACTTGCGCCATAATCTCCCCCTGTGGGCACCCCTGTGCTTATCAAAAAAAGGCTTTCACGGCAACCGAAAAAGAAACCAGTAGAGCCTAGATTATCTGTCTCCTTATTTATCTTTGCTTTACCGACCGACAGCAGTGCACAGCAGTTGCGTCTTTTCTGGTCATGACTACATCCAAATTCTGGTTATTGTACACAGTATTACACTATTAAAAAATTCCGAAATATTACAGATTATATGCGAGTATACCAGATTCTGTGGGTTTCTTCCGTTTTGCTGGAAAAACCAAGTACCAAGCAAAAAATTTCGATATTGCTTCCACTTTCATGAATGCAGACTTCTCACAGTTGTAAAAAAACAATTTTAGATACCTGCGTTGAACAAACATACTACGGTTTATTAAATGTTTCTTCTTCAGGTCTCCTTCCTACTGGTTGGTCAAGCTTGCCTCTAGCACCAACCAGGTGCGATTAAAGTCAGTCTCTGGACATTATAGCTTTGCAAGAATTGCTGGAAAATAAGCTGTTCCGAAATTGCTCGCAGTACTGCCTCAGCGTTGGTCAAGGGCGTAGCTAGGGGGGTGCAGGGGGGTGCAGATGCACCCCCTAGATCAGAGCCAATGGTAGGTCACTGTGACCTCCCATTTTATTTATTTTTTTGACAAACGATTTTGTCCCCTTTCATGCTTTTCATTGTAACATGCTGGTGCAGAACTATAAAAAAACTACTGTTTTGTTCTTTTAGAAATATTTTATACCATCCATTGGTTTAAGGTGTGCATGACTGAATAAAGTATAGTTTCTTTGAGTTCATAATTTCTTCCTTTTTTTGTGCTAACAGAATTTCAAGCACTTTTTTCTCTTTCTTTCTTGCTTTTTTCTTTCTGTTTCTATTGAAAAATTTTACTTTTATGTAAATTTTTGGGAATTTTATATAAATTGCGTTATTATATCTAGTATTGATTACTTTTCAGAAAATGATAGTAAGCTTGCTTGTTTTTGAGGAGAAAATTTTTAATTTACTGAATGAAACTCAGAACTTTACTGTGAATGATTAAAAAATAAATAAATAAAATACAAGAATGCATACTAATCTATGCCTATCAAAAGAGACGTGAGGCGTCACGAAAATAAATAAATAAATTAAAGAAAATAAATAAAGAAGTTCAGAATTGCAATACTGTCTCACTATTTTCAAATTTCATCAGCCAATTTGTATCGGATAAGAACTTTTTGGGAGGTCACAGCGACCTCCTTTTGGGGTGTCACTGCTTGCACCCCCCTAACGTGAGTCCTGGCTACGCCCTTGGAGTTGGTCACATTTGTTAACCCTTTATGCCCTACTGGATTCAGAAGTCCCGCTTATTTAGTATTATGAATCCTATATGACTGGAATCGTGCTGAAGCTTTTAATTAATTTAGAATTATGAATCCTAAATGGCTGGAATCTTGCTGAAGCTTTTAATTAATTTAGAATTATGAATCCTAAATGGCTGGAATCTTGCTGAAGCTTTTTAATTAATTTAGAATTATGAATCCTAAGTGGCTGGAATCTTCCTGAAGCTTTTAATTAATTTAGAATTATGAATCCTAAATGGCTGGAATCTTGCTGAAGCTTTTAATTAATTTAGAATTATGAATCCTAAATGGCTGGAATCTTGCTGAAGCTTTTAATTAATTTGGAATTATGAATCCTAAATGGCTGGAATCTTGCTGAAGCTTTTAATTAATTTAGAATTATGAATCCTAAATGGCTGGAATCTTGCTGAAGCTTTTAATTAATTTAGAATTATGAATCCTAAATGGCTGGAATCTTGCTGAAGCTTTTAATTAATTTAGAATTATGAATCCTAAATGGCTGGAATCTTGCTGAAGCTTTTAATTAATTTAGAATTATGAATCCTAAATGGCTGGAATCTGTGAAGCTTTAATTAATTGAATTGAATCCTAAATGCTGAATCTTGCTGAAGCTTTTAATTAATTTAGAATTATGAATCCTAAATGGCTGGAATCGTGCTGAAGCTTTTAATTAATTTAGAATTATGAATCCTAAATGGCTGGAATCTTGCTGAAGCTTTTAATTAATTTAGAATTATGAATCCTAAATGGCTGGAATCTTGCTGAAGCTTTTAATTAATTTAGAATTATGAATCTTAAATGCCTGGAATCTTGCTGAAGCTTTTAATTAATTTAGAATTATGAATCCTAAATGGCTGGAATCTTGCTGAAGCTTTTAAGTACCACTACACGTACTTCGCTGAGAGGCCCACAGATGGTACTTGCAATCGGAAACAGTTTTCTTAGGGACCCTAAGGCGCAGGGGGCCTTAGACCCTACTGATTTTAAAATTCGCTAAATTAATTTGGGACATAAAGGGTTTAAATGCTCTAGTAGCCTGTCCGTTTGATCAAGAAGGTGCCACCCTATTACGATACGCACGCAATCTTGGCAGGTTCCTGGTTTATTCCAGAAATGTGAATGGCTTTTATTGCGAAGAGTTCTGAATGATCTGGAGGATTCAAGTTTTATTTCATTAAGGCTACTGACTTTTAGCAGGGAACTGGAAGAAATTAAGCACACACTAGCTACACTGTTAAAAATTTTCCTGAAATTTTACGGTAAAAGTTACTGGCATCCATGTTGCCAGTAACTTTCACCGTAAAATCCAATTTTACTGTAAAATTTTACGGTAGAGAAAAATAGAGTTAAAAAATGCAAGATGCAAGCAGCTAGGATCGAACTCAAGACGCAGTTATCGCACTTCGCTTCTCTATCCACTGTACCGGATAGACCACACATGGCGAACAGAAATATAATATTACGTGCTTCGCTCAGTAAGTCACGTGGTTTATCAACTGGCGTTGTAATCGTTTCTTTTTTATGGTACAATTTACTGTAAATATTTTCGTTACTGTAAATGCAACATTTTACAGTAATATTTACCATAAAAGTTTCCTGAATTTTTAACAGTGTACCCATTTTTTTCCCACGAACGCTTCTGATTTTTTTTCACTTAATTCTGGACACAGTATATTTTGTGCAAATTTGCTGTTATTAACTACTAGGTAACGAAAGAGCCATCGCACTCAAAACGCATTGTTGTTACTAATTGCTACCTACACTGCAAAAAATTAAACTGTTGCTTTTGCAGTATAATTCTGGCAGAAGAGGTTCCAGTTTAAAACTGTAAAAAGCACAGTAATAAACTGTAAAGTTAGCAATTTCACAGTTTATTACTGTAAAGTTAGCAATTTCACAGTTTATTACTGTAAAGTTAGCAATTTCACAATTTATTACTGTAAAGTTAGCAATTTCTCAGTTTATTACTGTAAAGCCGCAATTTTACAGTTTATTATCACAATCTTACAGTTTATTACCACAAAATTAGCTGTATTACACTATACAACAGTATAATACTGGCACCAGAGGTTCTAATTTAAAACTGTAAAATGCCCAGTAATAAACTGTAAAATCAGCAATTTTACAGCTCATTACTGTAAAGCAGCAATTTTACAGTTTAATAGTGTAAAATTAACAATTTTAATATTCATTACTGCAAAATTTGCAATTTTTACAGTTTGTTACTATAAAATTAACTGTATTATACTGTAAAAACTACATCTGTTTTTTACAGTGTGGTCTTCATTTCATAACAGTTTCAAAAATTATCACAAGAGGGATATGAGATTGTTTCCATTTATTCCATTATTCCTTTTACACCAACTAACCAACTTTTTTGTTCAAATGTTTTCTCTAGCTAGTGTTGTTGTTACTAATGGCCCTATTGTTACTAATTGTTATTTAGCCTCCCTCCCCCTCACAGTTGAATTTTAAAATTACCGCCAAGTGAAAAATGATTGTTTTCATTTACACCATGTTTTCTTTTACCCCAACTGAAGCACCCTTTTTAAAATTGGATGTTTTATGTTGTGAAGCTATTGGGTAAGCATGTCTATGTTTCAGTGTTAAAGTAGCAAATATATCACTATCTTCAACAACCAACAAGCTATTTGTTTGACATTTGTTACCAACTCAGATA
Source organism: Uloborus plumipes (assembly GCA_038373865.1). NCBI lineage: Eukaryota > Metazoa > Arthropoda > Arachnida > Araneae > Uloboridae > Uloborus > Uloborus plumipes. The sequence goes on from JAXGGA010018079.1 coordinate 7,443, forward strand.
TTTTTAGACAATGATATTGAGCAACATATGTGAGATTAACTTTCCCCTCCACAGCTTCAATGGTCTTCAAAAAGAGTTTGCTAAAGATTCAACTTCTGAAACAGATGGTGAATTATCTAGTTTTGACCACCCAATTACGAAGGAAGAAATAAAGCCACAGCTTGACAGTATTTTGATAAAATCGCCAATTCCATGATTCATCGAAGCGCCAACAGTTATTTGCTTTTTGCGCGTTTAATAAATCACTTCGTTTGCCCATAATAGCAATTCCGGAATGGTTTCCGGAATTCCAACAGCATCAGTAATTCATTGTTGGTTCTCAAAGCAGGCAGTGATTCAATGAATGTGACATAAATAGATAATATACGTGAAAAAAGGAATGTGGCAAAGGAAAGTTCAGTAGAAAATCGATATGAAACGGTAGATATCAGAAAAAAATAACGAAAATGAAATAAACAATTGAAATAGTTCAAGATGTAAAACAACAATTTCCAACTGAAGAAACCACTTAGAACAAAAAAAAAGTCTCAATTGAAACTATATCACATTTTAACCCATTAATGCCTAGCGTCACTTTTTAGGGACGGTCCAATAAAGGGTCTGAATTTCCCAAAAATGAGCATTTCAACCAAATTATAGTGTTTAATTAATACCTTGGTATTGTTTCAATTCGTTTTTAGCAGATTGCAGCACATAACCGTTGTAAAGTGTGTTCTGTAGCAGTTTTAATATGATCTTTATCAAAAATTACATCGTTCACAATCTCAAGAAAAAAACCTAAGTTTTCGAAGTTATTCCCAGCTTCCCAGTTTATGTTCATTGCTGATTTAATTTCTTCAAATAAAATGTCTTTTTAAATATTATATCGTAGGCGGAAAAAAATTAGTAAAAAAAGTATGTACCCTCTGGGGTCTAGAGTAACTTTTAAAGGACGATTTTTCTTTCCTAAATAAAAAAATTATTTTTTACGTGATTTTTTTTATACCTGCCCATTAAACACTGTTTGTAACCAGTATACAAAATATCTTTGGAAAAAAAATTTCAGGCATTAATGTGTTAAGTTCAAGAAACGAAACATAAAAATCGACGCTCTTAACCCGTTAATGTCCATGGGACGTATGTGTCTTCAAAATTCAAAATATATTTTGTCAATTATCGAATATAAATAATTTATAGCTTAAAAATTTTCAGGATTTTAGTATTGGCAATTAATACATTTTATTGCTTAAAAATACTTTGTAATTCATTCTCAAACATTGCACAATCAAATACACCAGTATTAATACAACAATGCTTCTACATTTATTCGAAATTGCTTTTTGAATGAGGAATAAATGTAAGCAATTCGAATAATTATTCGAATATGTCTGAGTTAAATAGTAAGTTAATTAAGTTTAGGAAAATAGTTGTGTCTCATAAGGAGCATTTGACACATACGCATAATTTTCTTGTATAATAAATTTCCACCCTTTATCACTTATTTTTTGGCAATTAAAAGATTTTAAAAAGCCGACTGGCATTAAAACATGCCAACTCTGCTGCCGAGATAGAGGGAGGAAACAAACTTTCGGTTAGGGATGCACCGATAAGCTAATTGGCCGATTACCGATTACCAATTAATCGGCGCAGCCGATTAGTGATCATGATTATTATTTTTAATCATACTAACTTCTCCATCACTTTTTTCCCTTTCACAATTTCGATTTTAGCAATAGTTACTAATTTATTTCTGACAAACGGTTAATTTTTCTAATTTTCCCAAAATAATTTTAATTTAAAGCAAATTTCTTTGAGTCAATTTACATGTTGTTGCTTGTCAAGTTGCATTATGTTAACCAGACATGAAAATCTAAATAAATAGGCTGCGGTGAGCAGGCTAATTTAAGTTGCACTTTCAATGTAATTTTATGCGATGTAAATTTGTTTAAATAATTGATAGCCATTTAATCCAAGACTTTCATTCTTTATGAAAACTATAGTCATCTAAAAGCACTCTGTTAAAGGAGAAAAATACCGATAGTACATGAAAACAGTTGCAATATTGTTTCTATGTGTTTGTAGAAAATTACATGACAAATATATTTATCATAATTTCTTGTAAAATTAAAAATCTTTGTACCCGCCAATTAATCGGCTCAATTTTGCCTATTATGGCCGATTAATCGGTACTACCGATTAATCGGTGCATCCCTACTTTAGGTTAAAAAATATAACAACAAAATAAAAGTTTAAAAAATACATCCATATCCCCTTGCAGTGCTGGGTTTTACTTTAGAGGAAAGAGGTGGGGTTTGTGACGGGGGACATTCACTTTAAAAAATCAGCACAAAAGCTAGACGAACTGTTTTCGTGGTAAATATATATTTATATAAATATTTATAAACACATGTATATATATATATATGAAAGAGTGTAAGCATAAGTATACATTCTTGAGCATTTTTCTTGAGTATTAATCAACTTCGAAAACAATGCTACATTTCGCCAACGGTTATTCAACGGCGTATTGTTTTACCCGAATAGGTAAAATTCTGCGAGCAAGGTAAAATACCTAATCCTAAATTGAGGTACACACAAAGAATGGTTACCAAGTAAGATATATATACAATATAAAAGGACAATTTGCTGAATGCATGCGAAATAGAGATCGCGAAAATGGCTCCGTAATGCATTTATGGTGCTAAAATTCTCGGTTATGGCCCTTGAAGCTGGACGTTTAGTTTTTACGAGCCCATTCAAAACACAATCCGACGAAATAAACTCTGGTTTGATTTCGAATCGAAATCCTCTGTATTTTCGGAGGCGTTACAAAAACGTTCAACTTGGTTTTTTGTGGAGAGATGTGTCCGTTTATATGGGCCCAAGGGCGGATTCGAGGGTTGGTCAAAGGGTCAGCTGACCCCCCCCCCCCCCGCGATGAGAAGCACATTTTATTGGTTGCACAAACATTATCAATCTTGTTCTCATTAAAACAAGAATTTTATCCATGCAACGAAAAATGTTACATTTTATTTAAGAATTTTATATAAGAATTTTATTTTTCCAATATTGACTTTTATAATTCCAATATTGATCGCATGTAGACAATTTATAAATTGCAAATTTGTATTTTTACGGATGATATATTTTACAAATATTACTGTGCAATATCATATAATATATTTTAAAGAAGGTTTTAATTTTGCTTGTTTCATTTTTATTCCATTTAACTGATAAGGTATAATACTAAACCTGACCCCTATTAGAAAACTTTCTGGGTCCGCCTTTGTATGGGTCATATTTTTAAAAAGTCACGTTTGGAAACAAATTTTTATGACAACTCGTTTTATGACAACAAACTTTTATGACTCGCATCACAAACATGAAAATCTAAACTTTAATACATATTTTATAATTTTTATTTGTTTAATTAACGTATAAAAGGGCAATTTTCATGCAATGCTTTTTTTGAAAACGATAAGTGATGTGATTTTTTTTTTCTAGAAAAAGAGTTCTGAAATAAAAGTAAAGTTTCCATAATTTACTGGGAAATATATTTATATTTCGGAAACGAATTCACGTTTTAGGCCTCAACCTTAAATTTTGTTAATTGTCATATTTAAGAAGGGTTTTTTTCTTTTTCTTTTTTAAGACCTTGTAACCCAAAAAACAACCACCCGAAGAATCTGTAAATTTTGTTTTTCCTTCTCCTTAGGTGTTCAACACATGATAGAAAAAGATTGAAATTCGACTCGAAAACTTATATACTTTTGTTCAATTTGATAGGAACGACCAGTATTAATTTCAAAATATATGTATATATATTGAATTTTTGGTGCAAGAACTGCACTTTTATTATTTTGAATTAAAATTCACAAGAAATTTCCTTAAGGGGTCACAGTACCTCAAAACTGATCAAACGACCAAAAACATTTTTATTGCTTCTTTTAAAAGTAAAAGTTATTTTAAACGCTCAAGAAAATAGCATTGCTCTATCTCAATTATTTAAAAAGTTATGAGTGACTTTAGGGCATGCACACTATGTGTTCTGATAGAAAAGCAAAACTTTAAGGTACTTTTTCTCGATGATCAGTTTTTAGTGTTTCCATGTTACTAGAATCGCTAAGGATTTTTTTTTCTATTAAAGGTACAGCTTTAAAACGATATGTTTTGTATTTAAGATAATATATTTAACAAAACTGTGCATTAAATAAGCATTTTATGAATTATTAAATTTTTTAGAGCTTGTTAAAGCTCTAAAAATAAAATTTTCTATGAATTTTTTACGAATTTTTACATAAAGTTCACAAAATATTTTCAAATCGATGTTTACAAAAACGAATGCACAGATTTTTAGGGGTGACTCTTGTGATCATTTATCAAAAGGAAATTTTGAAATAAGTGCAAAAGTAAAAGAGCCTTAGGGTTTTTAAAAATTGAAATTTTCTTAATTTTTTTAAAATTTCAAAAAAGTGTGCAACATTTTTAATTTTTAAAAATCAATTTTTGTTTGTTAGATACACGTTAAAACAAAGGTTTCAAAGAATTACATCTTTCATGCAAATTGAAGAAAATTGTAAGAAAGGTACTGTGACCCCTTAAGCAATTTTAAACCTTTAACAGCTCTGCCAATGTTAATTTTCAAAATAATCCTGAGATATAAACAGAAATACAAGCTGCGTAAGGTTCAAAATAGTTGAATGCTGGTAAAACTGGCAGTCGTCAACTTGCTGGTCATCAAACTGTTAAAGGAAAGGAAAAAAGCTAGAATGCTACTGTCGCAGCTTTCATTTTTTTCACTTCGTCTCATAATACAAATATAATACAAAAGTGACGACCAGCAATAGGCTTTGGGCACAGCTAATCTAGTCCTAGTCAATTTATCATTCACCAATGAATATTCAAGTTCCCTCCTAAGCATTGCAAGTAGCAGCTGCTTCTCGTAAACTATTCTAAATGCTTACAATCCTTTTTCTGGATTTCAAGATAGACTTAGGATTTAAAAAGCTTAAAATAATGTACTCTTAGAATAATGTACCCTATATATATTTTTCATTTTAATAAACTTGAATAACTGCATCATATCCCTCTTACTTTCCTTTTTTCAAGACAGTATATATTAAGTATTCTAAACCTGGAATCCTAATCCAAGTTAAGAAGCCCATTTGCTAACTTCGTATCGCTCATTTGAATACAGTCCAAAAAATAGATATATTTCGAAAGACAAGGAGACAAAAAATGAACAACCCATTATAAAGGATATCTACTAAACTTCTATAGTAAGGTAAGAGTACTTAAAGTTTTTTTTTTTTTTTTGAAATAGACCTATTGATAACATTATGTTAGCTTTGTAACTTGTAACATTGCTTTGACCTGACTAAACTTAAAAGTCCTGTTCCGATAAAGACACCGTGAGTAATAACTGCTTCTCCTTTGCTTATGCAGCTAACTCTGTGTAAAAATAGGACAATGTTAATTTCTTTTGACAAAAATACGTTTCAACTGATTGCGGCAGAGGGTACTGGAGCAAATTTGAAAACAGTCCATTATTCATTGAAATTGCAATTGAAGAAAGTCTAACTTAAAAACAGAGATAATGCTACTACCCGGCAGTGATCACTTGTTATTAATCCCACCCAATAATGCAATGTCCAAAACAAAGGCTCTCTGAAGTTCAATTGACAAACAAGAGGACATCCTGTGATTAATTTGAATAGAAGACAATAAAATGGTGCAAAATATAAGTTGCATGTGATTAGTTCATTAGTCAGAAAACGGATAATCTGACTGCTGAATAATATCAAAAATAGATTAAAAGAACAGATAATGCTACTACATAATTTTTACTTATTAAACTCTGTCTCACAATACAGGATTCACAAGAATCCATGATGAATATTCATTGACAAAACATGGGTATATATATCCTCTGTATAATTTGCATAGAGGAAACCAAAATAGAGGAAACTGTGTATTGCGTATGATTAAAATATGGATCATCAGTTATGAAAATAGCAATGCATTTGCATAAAACCTAATTTTAAAATAAGAAAAGACCACGGCAAGATCTTTTTTTTTCTGTAGAATGTGAGGAACGTGAAAAAAAATTTCGTTGTTCCTTTATTACCTTCAGTTGAAAGCATTTTTAATTCATTGTCCATTAGTCTGTCTTTTGAAGCGCATTTTTAAATGAATTCTCTTTGTTGTCCATTTTGCAAATTGCGGTGCAGCAGAAATGGCTCGTGTCATGTCTCCAGAAGCATTTGGTACAAATAAGGCAGATGGACACGCGAAGTATCCTGTCATATATTCACATTTGACTGTTATTTCTTATGCAGTCACGCATTGTCTGGGACTCACGTGGTTTACGTGTGACGTCACTGGCCAACCTCGACCTTGAAGATTGGAACAACCACCATTCTGAATCCAGGCTATAAAACGAATTTTTATTTCACGTTCTTCTATTGTGCCAGCCGGACTTGAAGCCATATTTCTTCCTACGTAAACCGAAAAAAAAAAAATATTTTGAAAGCTCATTTGAAAAGAGCTATACAACTAAACTTATTTCGGAAAGTTTCTTGTACGTTCTATTCTTTTTTAATAGTTTTATTTTGGATGAAAGTGAGAAAAATAATTACTGGAAGTTTTCTTAGACCTTGGACGCAATGTGAAAAAACGAAATTGCAAAACTGTAATTACACAGTGGTTATTTATTGACGGATGTTTTCTTCAGGTCTTATTTATTTTGGTAGCAAACAACATTAAAGCTATAAATCATGTGATTGATTATCTCGAAGCAATTTTCTTCATTACACTTATACTCATTTTCTACGTTTCCTTCACTAAATTGAATTGCTTCATTTTTAAAACCAAAACTGAAAGGAAAAAAAATTGTATTTGACTTAATTTTCCCAGATTCGATTAAGCGGTATGCGTCTCTATGTGGTCTTTTGACAATAGACAAAAAATCGGTCAATCCTTCTTTTATGCAAACTGCGCAGACTAATCGGTGCGTAATCAGCAGAAGGGAAGAATTACATGTACTGGTACAGATATCAGCTTATCGTCCAAAATTTACCACAACAGTGGAATATAGTTCAAAATTGAAACTGCACATCTAATGTTCTACCAAGTAGTATTAATTCAAAGCTTACGATTAGCAAAGTAATTAACTTGAAATGAAAGGAAAAACAAATGCTCAAAATAAGTTAATTGGATAACAGTCAATTTTCAGGTGCCTTTAAAATGGACAGAACAGCGTAAAATATTTTTCATGTGCCGTTTTGAATCTCCATCTGGGTTCTTAGGCCATGAGGCCCTTGCAATAGCGATATTTGAGGTATGGTAAATCAGTCAATGGGTGTTAAATATATGTGTGCATACAGCAATTCGCGTTTGATATGAATTATGTCAGTATAATTTTATCTGAAGTTAGTTGTACACATATTAGAGGTTATATATTTAACCTGGGGTGACCACGATCACTGTGCACTTTCCTTTGAACTTCGCCTGTGAAATGTTTTGGAAGCGAAATTTTCTCGTGCTTTGTAGGGAGTGCAGCTTGTAGTAATGGGGACGAAGGTGCGCTATCACTTTTAAAGGGGGTGAGCAACCCTTTTTGAATAGCAACTAGAAATGTGTGATGATGAAAAATAAATTAATTAAATGAAAAGCAACGGTTGTTCCTTTCTTTTTGGAAAATTGCAATTCATTCAAAAAGCAAAGCAAATAGTAGGTTTAAAAAAAAAGTAATTTCAAAGCTTGCTTCCTTGAATCAAGCAAAAATTAACGAAAAACTGGACAACAAATTCAATCTTTGATATAGGTTAAAAGGTCTTAACACAAGGCTAATTTTATACAAACTCATTCCATTATTAGCCTGTATATCTTTTGATCACAAGGCGCTATCTTCAATAGAGACTAATCCAACAAGATTTGCATTACTACAAAGACCATCTCTTTTGAAGATCAATTACCGAGAGTTAAAATGTAACTTATTCTCCGATCCTCATTAATTGGCTCTTCCCTATATTATATCCACGAAACGATTACCTTGAATGATGGGATTAGAAGTGTGATTATTTCTGTTCAGGAACTTGTAATTATTATCTAACACGCAAATTAAGGATTTTTTTCTAGGACAAAAACAGATTAATGTCTACTCTTTCAGCGTATTTCTCTCTTTAGGTATTTCATTTATAGATGTCTTGAACAAGTGTGTAAGACATACACTGAGGTGACAAAAGTCATGGGATAGTCATGTTTAAAAATACAGATGATATTAGTGTCACGTATAAAATGCTTGTATGGGAAGTTCATTACTAGAATTTTTATTTGTACTCTAGTGATTCGTGTGAATCGATTTAGAACCTGATTATGGCTGCCGACGGGAAGAAAGACATAAAGAACAAAGACATTTCATTTCACACTCCAGGGTCCCCCGTACCTACCACAGCTTCATGTTTTAACCGGGATAGGGCCCTGAAGAACGCTCTGTTTTTAATTTTGAACCAGAACCTAGGGTCGAGCAAACCCTAGGCCCAGCACCCCCAGAGGTATCGTTTCACTTGGAGGACTTTGTGGCCACGACATTTTTAACGCCTCCCAGCCACCATTAATCAAGACGGTGGATCTTTGATCGGCTGGGATCGAACCCGGGTCCCTCCGGACACGAGTCTGATGCCTTACCGATCGGGCCACCACGGCCCAGAAGAACAAAGACAAGATTGTTGACAACTTGGGTTCATGGCTTAATTGGGCATAAGGATGGCAGTTGGATTTACCTCTAGAAACAATTTTTCATTTCAGAATTTGTTGAATAATTCAACATTTAAAGGTTCTCAAATGTCAAAAGACTGCCAAAAATACTTGATTTTGGGCATAACCACACTAAGAGCAACGCAGTGGTGTGGACGACCACTTGCACTTGATGACCGAGTTTAACGGTGTGTGCGTAGAATTGTCAGGGTTAGCCCTTTCAGTCTCGCATTAAATTTAGCTGTATTATAGTCTCGATAACTAGAAGTCCCAAGGGACCGGCTGAAAGATTCACGTTATTGGTAGTTGGAGTTACAGGAAGTTCCATCAGCCGTCTCAAGACTTTGAGATTCAAAGAAAAGTTCAAGATAAAGGAATATTCGAGTTATAAGGCTTCGAGTTATAGAGACTTCACTGTATGTTCTTCAAGAAAACCACTGGAACTTAAATGCTTAATAGACAATCAACACTGCGCAAAATAACAACAGTAATAAATTCTGATCATATGAAGAATGTCCATCATAATAGGGCATAAAAGTTAGGCTTTAATGGGTTACAGCAGCAGAAGACCAACCCGAATGTTTTCAAGACTAGCACATAATATACTCCGTTTCCTGTAACACTTCTCTTAGGCTCGTGACCGTATTGGACCTATTGGGGCTTGATAATACACTTGATTTCACGTCACTCCCCGTGTTGTATCATTCTTTGTATAACACGAATAACGGGAAAATGCTGCTAAACAGCACAGACGGCTAATTCACGAATTAAAACGGAAATCTAAACTTTAAGATTGTCAGGCGCAGATTGAAATTAATTGTTCTATTATTAGTCAACCCCCCCCCCCTTTCATTCATGTCATTCAAGATCTTTTGCCGGAACCTAGTGTTCAGATGAAAACAGAGTATTTAATTTCATCGCAATTATATTCAACTTTAGAAAGCTTAATAGAAAAAAATCCTCTAAAATTGTTGTTGATTTAGAATAGGGAAAATGAAAAAAAAGAAGAAAAAAAAATGCGTAGAAACGGGAAACTTAAAATAAAACAAAAAAAAAGACTAGCTTTAAAAAAAAAAATTGAAAATATTTGCTATTAGCATGTTACGACGTTGTTGCTTGGGAATGCGGTGCTTTTAAGAAGATTTAGTGATGTCATTACAAAGTAAAATATACATTAGCTAAACCGAAATTTCATTGCAATACTTCCAACATTTAGAAAAAAAAATTGATGCATTTATTTAGCAGATGTAAAAAAAAAAAAACCAAGTTTAGACCGCGTCGGAATGTGTAGTATTACCAATTACTTGGCTTCACTAGAGATAGACTACTACAACTTATCATTTAGATTATTACTCTATTTAAGTAGTTATGTAGTGGCGCCATAAATAACTAACATAACTAAACAAAAGCGATATAATATACAATGTAGCTTTGCCAAATTTAGAAGTCCAACTGTTAAAAATAATCTAGCTTCTCAGGTTATATGTGAATACAAGTCAGTTTTAAAAATCTCGCCTTACTCTTAATTTGAAACCAATTATCAATACATGTTTTTGATCTTAATCCATATTACTACTTTCTTTCAAACTGTAATTTTGAGTATTTGTTCTATTTTCAAATTTAAATCACTATTTCCTTGAGCAAATTGTGCTCTTAATAGCAGAGTCTTCTTCGTTAAACGAACGCCAAAACCAGCAAATGGTCCAGTTCCTGCTTACACACCTGCCAAACCCATCAATTTCCCTTGCAAAATCATCAGTTACGAAGCAAACACGGAATCGAAGCGTCTAAAAATAGTCACATCACCCACTATGATTTTCAGAGAAAGACATCAAGCACTTTTACTAAGTAAACACAAAAGAAAGGCGAATTTCCAATCACTGGTCTAGAATTGGAGCAAAAGCATCACCCTCTGCCCAACCTTTTTTTTTTCTTGCTCAGAAAAAAAAAGCCTTTTAAATAGGAGATTATTTACTTGTTATCTGCTCGGCCCATCTTCTAAATGATCTGAAAGTGTCTGGTCCAGTAAAGGACAATCAGGAATGAAAAAAACTAAAAGCTAAAATGCAAATACAAAGTAACATTAAACGATTGTTCTGAGCAGCAAGAGTCTTTGATAGAATAAGGAAAGTACTAGTTTCCTGAATGCATTGCTATTGCGATAGAAATAAATACTAAATATGACTTTAAAACTTTTCCAGGGGTTTATTATTATTATTATTAATGTATTTTAATGTCTTTATGCTCTTTCTGAACTCATACAAAAGATTAGAATTTTTTTTAAGTCCTTAACTTCATCCATTTTTATGTACCTCTTTTTCGTATCGCCAGTGTTGTAACGCTTCTTTTCTTAAAAAGTATCACAAAAATAAAAAGAAAAAGATTCTTTTAAATACAGTGAACTCTCACTTATACATCGCCTCTTTTATGCTCCTTTTTTACTTATACGACGGTTTTCAATGGTCCCAGCACATTCTATAGCATAATAATGATAATAGCATTCGTTTATGCGTCGCTCTAAAGATAAATATTTCACTTATGCGCCGAATTTTTTGTAAAATATTAAAAATTTATTTTCCTTTCTTTAAAAAATAAGCATGTTTCTTCACTTTCTTCTTTAATATTTCCCCTTTATTGCTCACGGAAGGCCTTTTTCCCGAATGAACTAGATTTTGGAGAGGGACAATTTTTTATTATGTATCGTTTTAAAGGGAACAATCTGTGATTAGGTACGCTAAAATTTTTGTTTTCTCTTTATCATTGTAGTTACGTTACAGTCATTGGCAAATGTCAAACCGCAGTAATATGTCCCTTTTCCATACAAACATTCTTATTCATGCTCTCATTAGAAGTTATGTTGCGTTTTAGATCTTTAAATAGGCTTGTTCGCTTATGCATCTCTATGAGTTATGCGCCTTTTTCTGTTGGTCTCTTGGGCCGGCGTATAAGTGAGAGTTCACTGTAAGAGATTATTTGCTTGTTATCTGGTCAGCTCATCTTCTAAACGATATTAAAATGTCTGGTCCAGTAAAAGACAATCAGGGATTTAAAAAAACGAAAAACTAAAATACAAATACTATATGAAGATAAACGTTTGTTCAAAGCACCAAAAATCATTGATGGAATAAGGAAAATACTAGTTTCCTACATGTATTTCTATTTACAATAAATAAACGTTAAATATATCTTACGAACTTATAAAAGCTTTTATTATTCGTGTTTTTTATACATTTTTTAAATTTCTTCAATTAACTCTGAACTTAAAACTTCATAGATTTGTTTGTTAATAATACGAGTAAGAGGCAACTTTTTAATAGCAGTAACTGCATGCTCAGAAATGCGCAAAGGTAAAAATAGTTTTCATTTTATTATATTATTATTGCTATTATTATTTTACATACGCTTTTTTTTAAAGCAGTATTATTTTATTTTATTTTTTTTTATTGATTTATATACGATACGTTTTTTTAAAGACTAACTAGATGCTCAGAAATTCTTAGAGCTGACATATTTATTTTTGTCTTTTCACATACTTTTTTTCCCTTGAAAGCATTAGTGAAAGCGTTTAATCAGTAATGGATAGCACCTTCATTACTGATTTCCTGACATATTAATAATGTATAAAATAATTTAGCTACACATTTCCAAAATATCAAAATATCTTTTATTTAGTAAAACATCCGCTATAATTCAACCGCGACGAGTAGGCCGGTGTCAATCAAATGAGAAAACGAGTCCATTCCTTAAAATAGGTAGAATTTCTACCCATTCAAATTCCACCCTCAATTGTGAATCCCATTCCTCAATTTTTCATATGCGTATCACCCCTTCCTAAAAATGGTCCATCCTATAAAAAGGAGGAGTCATAGGCCATCTCTGCGAAGTTGAATTATACTTTTAATCACAACAAACAATCTTTTAAATAGTAACTTCTTGATCAAACTCCACTGATGCTTATTCTCCTATATAGTTATTGTGATTGTGCATATAGACTTAAAATGTATATTCATTATAATTTTACATATTTCATCTACATACAATATTGAAATACTATTTTGACACTATTTTTACTACATTGAAATACTACTGAAAACATGCATTTTCAGTAGTATTTCAAGATGGAAGATATATTTATAATCATTTTTGACATTTAGCATATTTCCAAGATAATACAATGTATCATAAGTAATTTTGCTGATGGTTTTTCGGACTCATACATACACACATACATCATATACATAAACATATCTCTGTGTGTGCACTATAAATGGGATTAAATTCACACATGTTTATACTTTTACAAACACAAAGTAAAAATTTTGTATATTTTACATTATATTAATGATTGTTAATATACTACATTTTAATAAAGTGTACATTAAATTTGAATTACCGTAAAATGGGGTGTATAGGAACAGCGGGGTCAATCGGAACAAAACTTCCCAACCGTACAAAGAAATTCTTCATAAATATACTATTGGGTATTTTTCGCCATGAATTTTTTTTTTAGAAAGGTAAGATCATAGGAAGTAGGAAAAAAATACCTTTGTCAATCTGGCAACGCTACTGGCTTCTAAAGAGGGCTGCACGTTGAATGCTAGAAAACATCACATTTTCATAGACTGCAAAACTTCATATGCAAGAACAAACCTTCTTATATTTAAAAACTATGAGTGGTATGTTTCAATTATACATGTATCTGAACAACAGAATACCACATTAGAATTTACATTTTTTATGTATTGTGTCATAAAAGTGAAGAATTCTGAAAAATGCCATGGGAAAAAAATTTGCGGGGTGAATCGGAACACTTAGTTCTGTTGTTCCAATTTAAACTTATTTGAAAGAAATTGTTTGAAAAATCAAGATTCTAACCCCAATTCTTCTAATCAAGACAGGGACAAGGATTTATTACTGTTTATCCCTTCTTGTGAGCAACTAGATCTTCGAATGACAAAAGTTACAGATTTCAAAAGATTTTTTCTCCAGGAGACTTTTTTGTACTTAAAATAAAAGGGAGAAAGTCACATAGACTTTATGTAGTAAACGTCCAGCACACAGACAGTGATGAATAAGCGAAAAAATCTTTCAGGACAATCCCCGAAACCCAGAAATTTCAAAAAACTAAAGAAAAGGCAGAGTTCATCCCAGGAGATGTTATGAAAAAGCTTAAGCCAAGTCACAATTGCTAGTTTTAAGGACAAGTACATATTTGTGGACGACATGAGTGACTTCCATTCATGTAAAATCTTTGCATTTCAATTCAAAAGCTTTTCTTAAAATTACTTTTCATTTTTCATAAGTTCAAAATTATTTTGAATTTTCACAAATTATAAACGTTTACTGGTACTGAAATTATACATTTATTTGACAGTAATTATCTGTTCTTATTCTCCCCCATCAAAACTACTCATGTTTGTGAGACCTATTACAGATTAAATTGAAAAAAAAATAAAAATTTTAACAAGTGTTCCGATTGACTCCTATCAGCGGGGTGATTCGGAACACCCATAATTTGCTATATATTTTAATAATAATTGCTCGAAATCGTTTGTCTTTGCTTGGAATATCAAAAGTAAAGCAAGACCGAAGTTTTTACCCAAAAAATCAAATTAAAAAAAAATCTTTTAAATGCTTTTTTTGCAATCAAAGCTGAAAAGTGTTCCGATTAAACCCCATTTTACGGTACTTTTAATCATTACAAGTATCAATAATAAAACATAATATGAATTAGATTTAAAGTACAATTTTACATTCTTAAACGTAGTTCTAAAAATAAATATCAAAAGCATCAGATACTGTGGTATCTCAAGGAAAATATCAAATAACTATATCAGATGTATATTGCGATATATATCAACTGATATGTATCGACGAACCCTGCGTCCATGAACACAAACTTCTCTACTAATTCTCTAACTAATGCGTCGAGGTTCCTGATAGAATCTTCTTGGGTACACTAACCCTTGAAATCTACTTCAAAAATGTCTGGTAGTTCCAGCTGCATTTTTTCTTTTACTTACAGCAGTATTTTGCCCTCGCGTCCATAAATGTGTTTATTTAACGACTGCGATGATATCTAAGCCGATCAAAAAGATCGTTACTATTTCCCGTTTTGAGAGAAAAAAAAAATCTGAAATAGCTAAAGTTAGATCAAAGGAAAGAATGTCCTCAAAAGAAGGAGAAAATACTAATGAATGAAATTACTATTGTTAGTTTCAGCGGCACACTGCAGTTACAGGATTTCAATTTGGATATAAAATGTTAATGTTCCCAGATGAATTACAATTCTAAGAGTGGCTGAAGAAATAAAAATCTTTTCCGCAAACCTTTTCTTCAGTTAATATGTCACGATTTTCATTACGCTTGGAAATTTATTGCAAAATCGAACATGGAATCTAAGGAATACCGGACTTATTTTTCTTTTTAATACATTTATTTTCGCTTTGAATGCGTTGGCATTGTAGAATGAAACTTATATTTAAATAGCTTTTGTGATACAATCTTTTTTCTTCAAATTATACTTAATTAAGTGAAATGTTTTTAAAGAAAACACACACTAAGAAATGTATTTCGAAATGATATATTACAACGAACTTTATTATCGCATTCCAAAGCTCAGTAAAAGAAAATTACGGGAAGTAATCCATTGCTACCACAGTTAATAATTATTCTTTAG
>JAXGGA010018080.1:0-22856 GCA_038373865.1 Uloborus plumipes
GGACGCTAGGCATTAATGGGTTAAAGCGCAAGACATTCAAAATAGCTGAATGCGCAAGTTTATTCATACCTTTTACATCTGCTAATAAGAATTGTCATTTGAATTGATCGATTTCTACCAGGACTTCCATAACATTAAAACATTTACTTAACTGAATCTCATTATCTTTTAAATCTACGAATAAACATTGATTCTATCCAACTTCTTTAACGATTTTAATTGCATACCAAGTAAATTGGAATCATTAAGTCCATACACTATATTATTAAACGATTCGAGTTAATTCAGAATGAACGTAGCATGCATTTATTTAATGGTTTTCTATACATTACTTGGTGAATTCGAATCTTCCTATTTGAAATGATAGGAATGAGAGCTCCACCAAATCTCCGAAATCGTTTCCCATGGCAACGAAATTGACTCTGCAGACAAAAGGCAGGTAGCGCTGGAAAGGTCCAGTTACTCTGAGAGGATATTTTATGCCGGCTTTGCCCGAGTACGTTCTGTTACAGTCTGAAAGAGGGAAAAATATATCAAAATAGTATTAATAAGTCATTCGAAAACAAGTATAAATAGTATCATATAAATAGTATCGCTTATGTATTATTTTTGCTTGATTGTGCATTAAATAAAAAAAAGAAGAATGCAATTTTGTATGCAACGAACTCAGGTGTAGAACACTGTAAAAAATGAATGTTTTTTTTACAGTATAATAACACTGATAGCTAAAAGCATTTTGTCTGTATCCATACTGTCTGTATCCATAAAATTATTAGCCATGTGCGGGAAACTTATCGAATATACTTGCGTCTCCTGAAAAATGGAGAAAATCCTTGAAATTTAGGAACCGTAACTGGAAAAAAACCTTTGAAAAAATTGGAATTTTCTATCAGTGTATGGTTACAGCTGCTAATGATCACAACTTTGAAAATAAATAATACAACGGGCTTTGCAATATATGAGGAGGCCTCAGTCCTAAGAAAAAACTGTAGATATTATTTATACAGCTTTTTAAAAATACAGATTCTATTATTAATAAGGACTGAAATGTGTTCTGAAAATGCCCCAAGAGAACTACAGATTTCCAAAACACTTTTCGTGCAATCAAAGAAGAATATAACGGTAGAATATTACTTAAAACTCAAACATTAACCTGTTTCTAATTGACTGCGTATTGAAATTAGAAATCGCTGGGTGAGTACTTGTTAAGTAAATTTTAAAAAGCATTCAGCTGGGATAAGTAGGCAATTAATATTTCATAATTAAGCTTCATTTATCTGGAAAATAGCATCGGACTTAGTAACGTCGGATGGAGTTAAACTCATTATTCGTTTTATAAAGCATTCTATTTCTCTTGACAAAGAAGGCAAATACACTTCAAAAAATAAAATGTTTTTACAGTATAATACTGGCAGCAAAGGTACCAGTTTGAAACTGCAAAATGCACAGGAATAAACTGGAAAAGTAGCAATTTTACAGTTTATTACTTTAAATCAGCAATTTTAGTTTATTACTGGAAAATAGGCAATTTTTACAGTTTGTTACTATAAAAGTAGCTGTATCATACTGTAAAAACATTTTTTTTACAGTGCATGAGACAATTTTTGAGGAAAAAAATTGGATGGGATTAAGGTTACTTGTCATATTCTTTGCAGTGTTAGAAATTATCATTAAAAGTTAGGGTTGTTGCATATCCATTAAAGTTTTTTAAATCGGGTTGACTGATCCGTGATCGAATAGCTCGCATTAAAAATAATTCTGCAAATTTTTTCTTTGATAAATTAAAAGCAAAAACTTTTTTCTGTGCATTTATAAAAAACAAGCGACCAGAAAACTTTGCATTTGTCAATGATTACGCTGGTATTTATTCACTGGTTGAAACATTTTTTTTTCTTTTCAATTTCAATTGTCCAAAGAATCAAACGTATTACCGTAAAAGTTTTCTCAATTTTTAAAACAAAATTGCAAGTAATTTAATTTTAATAGAAACATTATTGCACAAAGCACCCAATGAAAACTTCAACTATATAAAATTTTGTTTCAGTGGATGAACCTCATAAAAACCTGGTCATCAGTGCTGCCTTCGCTGTTATGGAGTAACTGAATCGATATATCTGGTGCAAAATAACAAATCACTTGTGGAAGCTTACACCTCGGCAATGTAACTATATCGTAACGCTTCACCAATTTCTATGTAAGGTAACATCAAAATGTTCTATCGAAAGAAAAAAGAAAAAATAAAGATCATTCAACTGGCTGGAAGATTACTTTCAACAATTTGTGAATTTCAAGTTCATCAGGTTAATGCTTCACAATACCAATAAACTGTACAGAAATTCAAAAGTTATTTTAATTACACACAATAGGATCGAACTCCAAACCGCAAACTTACCTACGCACTGAGAGATCTCAAAGCAAGTGCGTTTTACCAATTGGTCGTTAAGGCAGATTTTAATTACGTTCATAAGTCTTCAAGAGCTCTACGCCGATGTTTGTCTTAAGACTAAAGGCCCAGTTTCCTAGGAGTGAAATCGTCGATCTCTGGCGAGGCGACAGACGCCGCCGCCTTCTGCGCATGCTCCTGAGCCGCAGAGTGACGTCGCTTCATGCCACGCTCCAATCAAACTGGTTCTGATTCCAGCGTGCGTCGCGCCCGGCGTCAGCGACGATTCTAGGAAACCGGGCCTTTAGTTTCCTAGAACGTCGCTGACGCCGGGCGCGACTGCACGCTGGAATCAGAACCAGTTTGATTGGAGCGTGGCGTGAAGCGACGTCAATCTGCGGCTAGGCGCATGCGCAGAAGAAGGCGGCGACCGTCGCCTCGCCAGAGATCGACGATTTCACTTCTAGGAAACTGGGCCTTTAACGGATGAACTTTAAATAATACCCCAGTCATTTTAACGCTTGGTGGAACTTTACATTTGCTGCGGGAAATTTTCTCCAACAATTACAGTTTTATTAAAATCGGAAGAGCTTACTCTAGAACTTGTGTAACTTTACACCTATCAACAATGAAAACGTTAAACATTTTTTAAATATTATTTAACCGTTTCAAAATTATTTACCACTTACTTGTACATCCAGGAGGTTCATCCGATCCATCTGGGCAATGGCTGATTCCATCGCAGAACTTGTTGAGTCCGATGCAGCCCAGGCCGTGGCAGCTCCACTCCCCAGTGCCGCACCTGCGGCCGGCATCCCGGATTAGCCGGACCGCATCAAATAGGCCGATGAAAACGATGACAATTAAATTAATGATGCTCGAATACCCGACCATCCATCCAAATGTAGTTGATGAACAGGCAAATTGAGCTTCACTAATGTGAGACCAGTTGTATCATTTCGGTGGCAATGTCATTGATGATATGTTTGGGTGTGATTGACAATTAAATATAAATAGTTGTGTGCTAAATTCTCGAGTGAAAACAGCAATCATTTGATCTATATTCATAACATCCTGAAGTTTTAACACTTGTTTGAAACTTGCATTCTGATAAGAAGATCTAGTTTAACATCCGGTTCATATCCAAAGTCCAATAATGTTTCATCGAATGCAACATTTTTAACGAACATTCAACAACAGATGTCATGAGCTTGATTTTGCGCAGGTATCAAAGGTGTGTAAGCTCTGTTCACATTACGTGTCTTTTCTTGATTGATGTAGTAATACTTCCTGTTTTTTTCCCAGTAAGTTTCATCCATGAGATAGTTAATTTGTTTCAATATTCAACTAAAGAAATCCGTTATACTCATTTTCACACAACTTGTAAAACTTTAGAAATAATAGCCAAGAAACAGGAAATATTCATCATTACTTTCAGTGTGGTCTGTTTTATAAAAATATTTGCTTAAAATTAGGTTTTAGCAGGTCTTCTCCGTTACAATGTGACACATAAATGATTGAGCAATTTCTCAATGCAGATAAATATATATTTTTATACTCCAACAAAAAAGCTCGCTGTCTTCTACTTTAGTTTTTACTTGTCATAAAATCTATTCATTTCTTTCGAGAAAAAACACGTCTTTTGGTTTAGAAATTTGGGGTCAAACAAACATGTGAGAAAAGACATGCATTTCTTTAGTGGTTTTATCTGAATTATATCTTCAATTTATCTTTTTTTGTCAATTCTCTAAGTGATGAAATCTGCTCACATTTTTGTGTTACATTTTGAAGTTACGTCTTTTTTTTAATGCAGTTTTCACACAAACGTGCAAAACATTTAAAGATTCATTGCTTTTTATTTTGCATTGAAATACATTATCGATTCTGGGTTTTTTCTGTTTTGTTTTTTATTTTTATTTATTTATTTATTTTTTCAATGTAACTTTTGATATTATTTCCACCGCGTCTCTATTCAAACAGATTTAATTTGTTTACTGTAACAATTAAGTGCTGAAGCATAGACTTTAAAGTGCATCTGTTCCAACTTTTCCTGTATTCAACAGATTAATATTTTTAAAAAAATGTTCAAACTTGATTTGTATTTTAAAATGCTATACTGCCAATTTTAAATTTAAGTACATGTAGTATTAAGGGTATATTTTTCGATCTATATGTACTGTTTTTCCCAATTTGCTCAATTGTTGAGTTTTTTGGAATTTAAAAAAAACTGAAAAACTGATTCTTTTTTCATTTCATTAATGTATTTTCCTATCACGAACTTTATTTAAAACCAGAGTAAATACAATATACATGAATGAAGTAAAGGCCTTATGTGTCCAAAAACGGGTTTAGTACTTTTTAAGGCGCAACTTTTATAAAATGAACTGCAATAAATCGATATTTCATTATCGAAGTTTTTTTCTTGAAAATAACGTACTAGAAATTTTTTAGTAATTACGTACAATTTAGCATTGTTTCGGAAAAAGACTACATAAGTCCTGAACAGTTATGTTTATTTTGTACTCCTAAAATTCTGAACGCCAATTGTTTAGCAGAACATTAATTATCGATGACTAATTGACACTAATTTTGATTTTCGAGCTTATTCTTAAAGTCAAGGCTAATTTTCTTTCAAAATTTTTTTATCTATACAATACAAATTTACAATAAAATATCTTTATATGTTTAACTTCAGGATAAAATACATGTCTTTATTCTTGGTTCCTTCTTTAAATACTTTTATTGACTTCAGCACTGGTTTTCAAGAATAACAAGCTTAAAAGCAAAGAATATTTAGCTTTAAAAAAAAGACATTTTGGAAAACATGTTAAAACTCATCAGTTTTGAATGTACTAAATAAATTACCGTTATTTAGTGTTATTAGTGTATTATTAGATTTTATGCACTTAAATAAATATTTACAAAATTAAAAATAAATACTTCAACATTTGTTCTGATTCTAAAAATATTCTATTTAAACTTAACAATTCTTCAATTTTCTGCATTCAAGAAAATGTATAATTAAATTCATTCCAGTAATATTGCTTTACCTGAGAAATAATTGCTCATTTAATCCTATTGTTTTACCTTCCTATAGCATAATTTGATTAGAAACGAACATCAGTTTACCTTTGAATTAAATTACGTTCTCAATTCCAGTCAAAGCTGTAGCACTAATTATGAATGATATGATGCAAAATACACGGTTACTGGAATTTAGGCAATATGCTCCATTAAATACAAGCAAAGTTGTTTACGCTGGATTAATAATATTTAGCTCTTAGTAGATAGAGCAAGCCTTGACTTGTGTAATAGCTTAGAACGGACTACGGAATATTAGTTTGGAGTGTAGAATTGGCAACACTTGTAGACGTCAGACGATATTTATTAGAGGTCTAGACATATATGCAATGAAATATTTATGTAATTAGGGAAGTGATTGACATTTTCATAAGTAGTTTAGCTTCAATAGCAAATGATTTTACATGGATAGAAAAAATGTTAGGTATAAGCTATATCCAATTTCTATCATTGAACTGCTAGCCTTCAATCAGAAAATACTTTAAATTATTTATTTTAAGCTCATTTTAGAAAAAAAAGATTTATATTTCAAGTTTGAAAATTTTTACTTGGAGTTATTATATTCATTAACAATTCTCAAAAAAAAAATTAATACAAAAAAAATAAATAAATACAAAAAAAAGCTCTAAACTTTTATAAATATTGTTTATGTAAATATTGACCTAAATTTCTGAAGCTGTAGGCTTTAACTAATTCTAAGTATTTTTATTCAAAGGCTTAATTTTTTTTTCAATTACGTGCAATAGCGTAGCGTAACATATTCTACAGATGTACAATGTTTAAACTTTTTCCCGAAGATACATCAGTTGTCATAAATAACAAGTTTGAAAGCATGAAATATTGAGTTTGATATTTCAGTTATTTCCGTCAATAAGTACCTATAATCCCCCGATTTTCACGTGATCATTATTTACCCAGAGGATTTTTACAATGTCATTAAGAAGTTTTCTTTTAATTTTTCTTTCAAGATATAAATAAATAATTCCTTTTAATGAATAACAAATATGTTTGCACTTTTATTTTACATATATTTTTGATATGGAAAATCAATTTTTTATTCCAATGTGTTTTTCTCTGAGAATTTTATTGTTTGTACATTAAAAAATTGGACAGCTTAGTTATTGTAGAAGTAAAAGTTGTTTTACATATTGTTGTTGTGTGTAAGGTTTCGAGTAGGTTGTGTTCAAGACTTTTAAGACATTTGAAGAAATCTGTTTAAGTTGGGTTTTTTTTCTTTATGTTAGAAATTGTGTTAAATTAAATCATTTCACTCTGCTTATTTCTTCTGTTTATGAACTTCGTAACGATCATTACTTCGTTGTTTTTAAACTGTCATAATGAACACCTGTTCAAACCAGCACTTTTATATTCAGAGTTGATTAACTTCGTGCTTAAAAGCATTATATGCAATAATTTATTTTCATTTTCACAGCTATTTTACCGATGTACACTGCACTATACAGCACAACCCAATGTTTTAATATTATTTTAACGAAAATAGTGAAAAATGGAAGATGATACTTTTTCCGTATTGCACCTCTGATTTATTCCACTAAATGCTTCATTTTCTAGAGCGTGCTGCAAAAAAAAGAAAATATTTGATTGTACTTTTTTGTTAATATATATATAGGGTACAGGAGAAATAAAAATAAGCATATGACATTATATTCATTACAAGTGGTAAAAATTTTGAAGCAAATTCTGTATTTTAGATTTAAAAATTTTTTATAGCAAGTCCTAAGTCATACATATATATTTACATGAATAAAATTTCTATGAAAGAGAACTTGGTGTTCATAAAATTATCGACAATAGCTCAAAATCATGATTAATGGCATATCTTTACGGTATCCCTTTACAGGTTCAATATAATCATTACAGTAATATAATTATAACATTTTCTTGTTCAAATGCTTTTTAAGAGATGTTTTGCTTCAGCTCCCATAAAGTCATATGCTGCAGCAAAAACTTTACACTCCTTGTATTATTTGAAATCTTTTATGAACTATTATGACACCCTATCTCATTTGAGGTTTATATTACAATAATACTGTTTTCAAGGAAACACGTTAATTTCTTTCTGTTATCTTTGGTTTTCAATCCTTTTAAAAATAAGCTTCTCGGCGGTCGTTGTTTTAAGACTCCAAGCCTCTTTTACAACACTTCTGTCATCTTTTTTCAAAATCTGAAACATGACAAGAAAACTTATGACAGGAAAACTCTTTTAGTTGCTTTTCCTACTCATTTTCACTATAGCTTTTTTTTAATCCTATACTATTAACATATTAAAATATATTTTATAGAATTTTCTATGCACTGCCGTTAACAAAAACTTCTTTGGAAGGAACGTTTCCCAGTTTTATAAAGATCATTATTGATTAAAAAAAAAGATTCTTAGTCCTTTTTGCACTTCAGTATTTTTTTTTGTCAAATTAACAAATGTCATTTCTTAATATAACTCAAAAAGCACAATTTTTATCAGCGTTTTAAAAATCAAAATCTCTTTTAAAGAAAATAGGATTATTCCTTCATCATAATTTATTTAGTAAATCACATATGAAAAAATTGCTTATGTAAAAATTTTTATATTCTCATGCTATTCCGAAAAAGTTTTTACGTCACATCACTCCTAAGCAATTAAGAAATTGTGTTCTTTTGCGTTAAGCGGTTTAAGGAACATCTACTAATTTCAGTTTTTTAATTTCTTTTTGCTTTATTAACTTATTCTATTATTAATCTGACTTATTTAGTAGAATAATTCCGAGATAAAATACTTCGTGCAACATAAATAATTTCTAATTGTGATACAATATTGATCACACAATTACAAATGGAGTTTTTAAAAAATGGCCCAGCTCAATATTATCTTTTACGCAACAGTTAGAAATCTTGACACTACAAAAACTACGTTCAAGTTTATAGAAACTTTCTGCTTTAACTTAAAACTTCTCCCAAAATCTGCATTCTTATTGTCCACCACACTGTAAAAAATGAATGTTGTTTTCGCAGTTAATACAGCTAATTTTATAGTAACGAACTAAAAAATGCTGATTTTGCAGTAATAAACTAAAACTGCTAGTTTACAGTAATAAACTAAAATTGCTAGTTTACGTAATAAACTCCGAAACTGCTGGTTTACAGTAATAAAATGTAAAATTGCTGGTTTTACAGTTTACTACCATGCATTACTACAGTTTACTACAGTTTTAAACTGGAACCTCTGCTGCCAGTATTATACTGTTGTTTTTACAGTATAACACGGCTAAATTTTCCGACAATAAACTGCAAAATTGCTAATTTTACAGTAATAAATTTAAAGTTGCTGGTTTTACAGATCATTATTGTGCATTTTACAGTTTTAAATCGGAGCCTTGGCTGCCAGTATTATACTGTAAAAACAACAGTTTATTTTTTGCGGTGTACTTGATACCCTGCTAAAAATGACACGTAGAGATCAATAAAAAAAAAATTGTACGTAGAAATGGCCAACGGATATGAATAGAGCTAAATCAGTAGAGGTCTACTGATATCAGTTGAACAAGATGCTAAGGATCATTATTGATATTTATAGATTCTACGGTTTTGTTCTACTGATATCACTAAACCTCTACTGATTTATCTCTATTAATATCCTTTGGCCATTTCCCGTACATTTTTTTTAATTCTATGATGCTATGGATCTTTATTGATATCTATAGATCCTACGGTTTTGTTCTATTGATATCACTGAAAGATACTATGGATCTTGTTTTGTTCGTTACTGATATCAATAGGTCTCTACTGATTTATCAGTATTGATATCCGTAATCCATTTCCCCTATACAAATTCTTTCTATTGATCTCTATGGGTCATTTTTTCTAGGGATAGAACTACTCAAACAAGGTGGTGTGTCATTGCACAAGTGGTGTGCAAAATATCCAGCAGAACAAAAATGATATATGATGAAGTAAATGCACCCACAGCTCGATCATAGCATCCTAAGATTGCAGTGTCGTCCTTATTGGGGACTCTACAGTTAGGAATAGCCAATGATCGAGTCGGAGGCAAAAATCTTCTTAATGTAGCTAAGATAGCTAACAAACTGGTATATGAAGTGAATTTATCTGTTTATACGTAATAGCATTAATTAGCCACAGTATAAAGATTTTGTACATATCAGGGCATAACACTACATTAAAGTCTCAAATTTTAATGGATATGCATCGAGACTCATTATGCATCACATGGAAATGTATGGAAAAGACCCTCAAAATAATGATTCTTAGATTAAAGTCAAACTTATTTATGGAACTTCAAATGCTCAATTTTTCACAATGCGCACAATGTACAATTTACACATGAAGAAGCCATTTTTTTTGTATCCAGTTTAAAGAATAAAAATGTGTTTTTCTTTAATTATATTTTTTAAAAAATATCTTTGAAATGAATGGTTGAACCATATGTCTGAGATGATTTGAAAGAAAACTATTGATGTTTTTCAAACATAAAGGGAAAAAAAAATGACTAGTATAATCTATGAATCTGTAATATCAGATTTTAAAAAGTCAGAAATTTTATCAGTTAAAATTTCAGTCGAAGTTTATTATTTTAAAATTATAGTTATCTTTATTTACAAAGTTTAAAATCATCTGCTTTTTTTTTAATTATTTTTTTAATAACTTTCCTAGCTCACTAATTTTACCGAGACTTATTACTTAAGTTTCAACTTAATGATTTCATTTCTACAGATATCAATTGGAATTAGTATAACCTATCGGATTTCTATTGATGTCATTTAAAGCTTTAAGTGATATCCATTGGGATCAATATCCTACTGACCAGATTTCTATCGATATCTATAAAGCTTCTATTGATATCCATTGAAATGCTTTCCTACTGACCAAATTTCTATTGATGTCTATAGGGCTTCTATGGATATCCATTGAGGTTATGATCAATAGGCTACAGGTATCAATAGCTTCTATCGATACCAATAGAGACATCTATAGAAATCAATTCATATCAATAGAACTCTACCGATATCAATAGATTTTTCTATTGATCTCTATGTGTCATTTTTAGCAGGGTAGGCTATGTATTATATGGGTTTAACTGCTAAAAGGCCGTTATATTAACTAAGTGATGATAAAGACAAATATCTAAAGCAGCCATTCATACCCTCATGACAAGTATTTCATTCGGGCACCAATATGCGTTATACTTAAACCATTATTAGATAATATGGATGAATTCTTCTCACAGTTTTATTACGACCATCCCAGTCTGTAGTTGCTGGGGAAAATGGAAGTAAGTATTTTTTTAGGCTTTAGCACAACAAAAGCAGAGGAAGTTTAAACCATAGACATGGCTCTTTTAATATGGTACCTTTACCAAATATACTTGGTAAAAGAGATTATGGTATGCTGCACATAATAAATGTGTCAATTTGCTTGCTATTAAATATGGTACTATACTGGAATGCAACTTAACTTGACACTGAACGTCACTACGGGCGGAGCCAATAAGAGCTCACACTCTGTCAGCGATCTCCTCTAATTCTCCAAGTAGGCTGTGACGTGTTATCTAGCTCGTTTTTCATAGGCTAACGTCACGCAAACGTCAAGCTGACGTCACGATGCTGTTGTCAAGAAAGGTTATAGTGTAGTATAGATTTTACTACATGTTGGCGCTTGCTTGCGCAAGTTACATCAAAAGTAAAATTAAATATTATTAAAAACTACTGTCTGATTGTAATAATTAGCAAAAATTCGTGACCAAGGTTTTTTTTTTTTAAATAGCCCAACTCAAATTTACCTTTTATGCAAAAATTGATTTACTTGCTGAAGTAAAAAACTACGTTGTATTTTATGATATATCAGAAGATTCGAATTTCGCACGTTGGAGCTGTTTAATTAAAAAATGTCATATCAGAAGATTGTCCGTTACCCAATTAAAAAAAAAACGTACAAAGAAAGAAAAGCCGGAAAAAACCAATTAAACAATTTTAATACTTCATTTTTATAAGGTATCTGTCTTAAGCAAAGATAGTTAAGCAAACTTCCAAGTTTCTAAAACGTCATCGAAATAGTTACGATAATGCTTAAATAATGTCAGTTTCAGATTACATACAATTTTATTTACAAAAAATGATCTTGCATATTCACTTTGAATAGAAAAACAGTTTTCCTATCTTTTGAAACAATTAATGGGATTATGAAGACACCAAACTCTTCCTAATGCTATTAATTACTCCTGTTGTTAGAATTATTTTTCTGTTTTACAGAAAATAATTTCTTCAAAAACTTTTCCATTTGCCTAAAACCAGCACATAAACTTATTATATTTTTGACAAAACCAGAAACTCCATAAAGTTAATTCCTATATTAAATATTTCTTGTAACATGAATAGTTTCTAAACGTAACAGCTAGCATAAAATTACAACGATATTTTTTAAAAGTACCCCTACTTAAACTCATACTTTACGCGAATTGAATTACTTGATACAGGAGCCACGTTCATATTTATGATTAATCTAAGTACAGCAATTTTGTACGTTAAGACTTTTCTGATTTGAATAATTTCATATTTTATGAATGTCCGTTACCCAATTTTAAAGTAAAAATTACTCAGCTAGGAAAACAGAAAGTGAAGTATACATAATACAATAATCAAACAATAATAATCTTAACATAAACAAACAACAAAATAGTTTGGTAGGGAAAGGGTGGGCATAGTGACCACTGCGGGCAAAGTGGCCACTTGAAGTTTTCCTCCCTATATAGTGCTGCAGCCTAGCGACAATAGACTCAACTACTCGCCCGGCAGCCGTTGTTGTGGTATAGTTTGGTGCCGCTCAGACGCAAACTCACGGAGATATCGCCAATTTTTCACCTTTTCTACCCTCTGATGTTAGGTAAGTGCATCACATGTTTCGCTGTAGTTTATTGTAGGACTAGGTGAAGTAAATTTTACATCAATGGTGCAAAACACTATGTTTCTAGCTTTGAATTCATATGTCTCTACAGTAGATACAACAACGGGCTGTACGTGAAATATTGTTCTTTCGAAAATGGCGCGTTAGAGGGCAAAGTGGCCACAGCCGTGATGATAATGAAGGCAACGTCAGCGACGTCGATTGTTTTTTCTGTGGTGATTGTTACTCGAAATCTAAGGACAACGAAGGCTGGATTAGATGCTCTGTGAACCTCAAATAGGCAAACGAAGCCTACACAGGAGCCGAAGATGAGAACGATGAGTTTATTTGTGATTTATGTAAATACCAGTCGTTTCATAACTTTACATACTTAGTAATGCCTATTTTTGTTTAAAACCCTAATACAATTGGTCTGAGTTCTGAAACTAAATGCGTTTCATTTTTTTCCATACTATCTAAATCTATTTAGGCAGTCGCCACTTTGCCCTACCTAGGGGCAAAGTGGCCACTTTGACTGCTTTTGGTAAAGTGGCCACTTTGACTGCTTTTGGTAAAGTAAAAATTTTGTACAAATAAAGTTTAAAAATCTAGTTGTTTATATTTTTTAATCAGGCTTAAGTAACCATAGTAAATGTTTAACGGATTTATAAAATGTTTCAATAAAGTTTAGGGGTGGAAAAACATAGATGTTCCTTAGGGTGGCCGCTATCCCCACGGTTCCCCTAATTTTTAAACTATATTACATTAAGCTTACAAAACCTGTTTAAAAATAACTATGTAGGGTGAAGTGGGGTAATTGCGTACTTGGGGCAAATGTGTACTCATTTGAAAAAAGGAGGAAAAACTGAAGCTAGCTGCTATCTAGTGGCACCATTTGGAAGCCTGTAGGTTAGTGATCACTTCTCAGATGGCTGCACTTATGTCCAGATAATAAGGCTTTATCAATCTGCCTCCATTTCGTCAGGTGTTTTTTTTCGTTGTGAGTCACATTTCGTGGACTTTTGTTTACAGTGCTGCAGGATCACCATTTTCAGATAAATTTGATTAGTTCTTGGATAAATCACTTGAAGGTAAGTTGTTTTCCTCATTAATGGCTACAGAATAGTTGAATTAATGTTTACCTATACATACTGTTGGAGTATACATTTACCCCGGTTTGTTTTCAGTCACGGGGTAAATGTGTACTTTTTCCTGGGGCAAATGTGTACTACAGTAAACATTTACCCTAAGCAAAATTTACATAGAATACACATTCACCCACTCCTTATTAGACTTTTACAATCTTATTAGGGCGTATATTTTTGTTCCCAAATGTTTGATTGACCTCCTCATAATAAATTAATTGAAAAAAATGGAGAAAACACTTTCGTTTACCCTCACTCTGAAGATATTAGCGAAATCGATGGCAATGCTATTGTCACCAAGCTTCCAGAGCCATCTGAGGGAAAAAGAGGTGTTTTGATATTCCCAGCTAAATTTTCCTCCTACAACATGGGTTAGCAGAGTTGCTGAAGGTCTCACTCAAATTTGCTATTCTCATTTTGGCCAGGACTCGCCACTATAATTCCTTTTTTTTTACATTCCAAGATGCAAATTTTGGCATGTTCTTTTCAATTTTGCTATTAAAGACGTTTTTTCCCCTTTAATCCTATGCTTTGTACTTTGTTTTCACCTTTGTAAACTGTACCAATTAAGAGAGGACAGAAGGTGGGCAACAAAAAAGTGCATAGCTTCCGCTGGAGAATTCGGAAATAAAAAAATCATACGCAGAATTTTTTGTCCTTAACTGCTCTTTTGTACTTATTTGGCCCAACAGCAAAACAACTGAATTGTATAGGATTTTCATGCGGCGTACACATTTGCCCCAACTTGTGGGGCAAATGTGTACTTCAGAGATGGTTTTAAAAACATAGCAATACAATCATGAAAAAAATAGTTCTTTTAAAATTCTTTGGGTGATTTGTAATCTAAAAAAACGCCGCTAAAAGATGATATAAAAAAAAATAAAATTCTGAATACCCCCCTCCCCACCAGAGACTTAAGAAGTTGAATTTCGTCAAAACAGGTACACAATTACCCCACTTCACCCTACATACACTTTGAAAAAGAAATTTTTTCTATCTTTTGAAACAAAGAAGTGGATTATGAAAGAAACTCAACTCTTCTTCATGCTATTAATAACTCTTGTAGTTAGGATTATTTTTCTTTCTTGCATAAAATAAATTCTACAAGAATATCAACTTTTCCCTTTATTTTAAACAAACGCATTGACTTTTTCTATTTTTGGCATAACAAGAAATGTCAGAAACTTAATTCCTAGGTTAAATATTTTTTATAACATGAGTAATTTCTAAACGTAATTGTTAGCTCAAAATTGCAATGCTATTATTAAAACATACCCCAATTCAAATTCATATTTTACAAAAAAATTGGCTTACTTCATACGACGATATTCATGTTCAAGTTTATGATTAATATGAATGTTCCAATTTTGCATGTCAGGACTTTCCCAATTTGAATAATTTCATGCTTAAAGAATGTTTGTTTCCTAAATTTAAAGTAAGAAATATATACCAAGAAAAACAAAAGGTGAAATAAAAAAAAAAAAAACCAACCCAATAACTTTAATACAATGCTATTATACAGTATATCAATCAAAAATAGTTACACAAACTTCTAATTTTCCAATAAAACAACAAAATAGCTTGGAAATGTTTAGATTATGTTAGTTTACAAATAATGTTTGAAAAATGACTATGTGTAAAAAAAAAAACAGTTTCTATATCTTTTGAAACAAATAAGTGGATTATGAAACAGACTCAACTCTCCTTTACGCTATTATTAACTCTTGCAGTTAGGATTATTTTTCTTTCTTACAGAAAATAAATTCTTCACGAATATCAACTTTTCCATTTATCTCAAACCAGCACACAGACTTTTTCTATTTTTGGCAAAACAAGAAACTCCAGAAACTTAATCTAGCGTCTAAGCTCCGTGCTTCTTCATTCTCGCCTTCACGGTATAACCCAGATGATATTGATCTAATGTTGTTGGGACACAATAATAATTTTTTCTTTATCCGGCGTAACACATTGCGCCACGATTTTTATTTGCTTGTTTCTTCCTAAAGAGTCTGTGATGGCAAATGTTCCGATAAGGATCAAGTTGATTAAATTTCCTAGCAAAATATGTTTTCTTGATTGAAGGTAAAACATTCTATCAAGATCACGTCCGCTCGATTTTATTTTATTTTATTTTATTTATTATTTTTTTTGCTGAACTAAAACTACAAAGACCAAAACTTTCTCAAATAAGTTCACTTAAAAATATGAATGTCGTTTTTACAGTATAATAGTTACTTCTTTAGTAATGAACTGTAAACATTAAATTTACAGTAATTAACCGTAAAATTGCTAATTTTACGGTAATAAACTAAAATTGCTAATTTTAAGGTAATAAACTGTAAAATTGCTTAATTTTACAGTTTATTACAGTGCATTTTTCAGTTTTAAATTGGAACCTCGGATGCCTGTATTATATTCTAAAAACAACTGCTCCTTTTTTGCAGTGTTAAGGTTTTGTTCTGTCCAGTTATTTAAAAAAAATCAGTTCGGTTTAATATGAAATGAAGGCTGAAAAGTCGAATTTAAAAATTAAATACAGTATTTGAAAATTAAATGCAAAATGATGTTAAATCTGCTTTTTGTTATCACACCGTTACTTTTGTCAACTTATGTGTAATTGATGTAAGACTTAATTTTTTTTTTAAATGCAGTGCAGGGAGTTTGTCATTTTTTATCAATTCCTTCTATTAGCTCACAATCTCTATATATTTATTTGGGAGATATTTTGGAAGAAAAAGGAAAGGAACACTATAATAAATAATCGTGCATTTCTGTCTAGGATAATATTTCCTTTAAGATTAAATAAGAGTAAAATTATTGAACAAATTATAACATTTGTTTCGGTCGATTTGTAAATTATGAGCCTCAGTGTTCCAATGAATATAAACATTATCCTATAAATAATTTATTAATCTTGAAACGGATTTTTCTCTGTTATTGCGTTTCTAGAAGGTATTTTTCCTCTAAGTCAATATTTCGATAGGAGTTCATTTCTCAATGACAGTTACACAGATCTTTGGCATAAATATAGATGAAATATTTAGCTGCGGATCAGTGCTCAGAATTCATTACGAAGGGATATTTGAATGCATTACAAGAAATAGCAGTCACTTTAAATCTACCAAGCGCATTGACGAAGTATATATACATTTTTTGACTACCTAAATTATTCTTAAGAATTAAAAGTAAACAAGGTAAATGAAAATTAGGTCGTACTCTGCAAAAAATGAGTTGTTATTTTTACAATATATTACAGGCAGCCGAGGTTCATTTAAAACTGTAAAGTGCACAATAATAAAGTGTAAAACTAGCAATTTTACTGTTTCTTACTGTAAAGTTAGAAATTTCAGAGTTTATTGCCGTAAAATGAATCTGTATTATACTGTAAAAACAACAGTATAATACTGGCAACAGAGGTTTCAGCTAAAAACTATAAAATTCACTGTAATAAACTGTAAAATTAGCAATTTTACAGTTTAGTACTATAAAATGAGCAATTTGGCAGTTTATTACTGTAAAATTAGCAATTTTTACAGTCTATTAATATAAAATTATCTGTATAATACTGTAGAAATAACAGTAATTTTTTACAATGTAGTCCAATTCCTTGACATTTTCAAACATGATAGTTTATTCGTATTATTTTTTTTTCAATTAAAATTACGAAACAGTCACATTCAAAAGAAAACAAGATCATAGTTTATGAGTTATATCATTGTAACTTTTTACCGTTTAATCACTTTGTTAAAGAAAATACTATGAGAGCATATTCGTATCTTTGCAAATTGTCAAAAAAACATTTTACTTCTTCTTTTTTTAGTGTTTTTTTTTTCTTCTTTTTTCAAGAAAATTAATATGCCTAGCTCACTGCAAATTGTAAACGTATGAACATATCTCACAATTCTTCAACGTACAATGCTTTTTTTTCTTTGAAGGTGAAATAAATTTCATAATGTGCTCTCTTTTTTCATAATACTTTTTCAATACGCAGAAATATATCCCATATTATGACCATAAAATATTCACTCCAAATTACTCCATTTCACATTTAAAAAATGTATCAATTGTTAGGAACTTAAATATTTTTTGAATGCTAATTTAGTATTTATTAAACTATGCATTTTTTCTTTACATATATATATATATGTATATAATGTTCTTCAACTTTGTAAACATAAATTCAGTTGAGCAAATTTTAAAACTGTATTAGAAAATTCAAGGTTTAAGAAAAGAATGAATGCTTTATTTCTTAAACAAGCTCAAGAATCAAAGGAGCATAAAAGAATGTTTTCCCCATGGCATTTAATATGTTTTTATACATTATGTTGTCTTTCGCTAAAAATAAAAACGTGTTTTCCTTTAATATTAAAACTAGAAGTAATTAAACTAACTAAAAGCAAATACTAAGCAGCTTGGTAGTCATGGAGCATCCAGAGACTGCGGTTTTGCCTGTGTTTCGTATTGAATCATAACTATAGTTGAAAATATAAACTTAGATTCAAATGTTGTGTGTACGTACTTCTATAGTTTCGCTTATTTTACCTGTGCGACAGTTTTTGAAGTTTTCAGTTGGGAAATTCAATTTGTTTTGAAGTTGAGCAGTTTAGAACTATGAATTATTTAGACATTAGGTTGGTTACACCAGTAGTGGACATAGGACAAGGCACCAACAATGTAAAAAAACGAAGTATTAAAAATTTAAAAGCTTTAACTACAAACCATTCGTGACTAATTTGTGTCGAGAAGCATATATTAAAAGACAATAGTGAGAAAAACGTAACGATGTTTTTAAACAACTTTTTCTCTTTTTAATTATCACTTTTTTATAAAACGTTTCATAACCATCTACGGGATGTCTCTTTGATAAATGTCTTAAATAAGTGGATATGAGTTAACAGCAGTTTCATCACTTATCTCAACACTATAATTTATGAACTGTCAGGGAGCGGTGGGAAGCAATCAAGAGTTGTAGTATTTATTTTTTTTTCTAAATTAAGTAAAACATTTCTGAAACTTTTTTTAGAAACTTAATGCACGAGGTTTAATAGAACAAATAAAACACCAGCGAAAAGAAATGTCGAAATATAAAGATCTTCAAACGTACATATAAAATAAATAAATTGATTAAGAAATAACTATTATAAAATAAATTAACTTAAATTAATATAAATAAATAATTATTGTAAACAAATGAAATAAAATTAATATAAATAAATAATTATTGTAAACAAATGAAATAAAATTAATATGAATAAATAAATAATTAATATAAAAAAATTAAATTAAATTAATATGAAGAAAAAAATAAAAAATAAAACCATGAAAGTAATAATTATCATAAAAATAAATTATTTAATTTTTTTTAATTTAAAACTAGGTCATGCAAAGCAATGAAGACAATACTCTCAATAAAAACTTATGCAGCATCAAAAACAACTAATTGTATAACTTCGTTTTAATTTTCTACTTGAATAAAATAAAAAAGGAAAAAAGTGACTTTCGACAATTATTACTAACTAAACACTACGTGAGCAACTAAGTATCAATAACAACTAATGGTACAACTTCGTAACGCGTTTTACTTCTTTACAAGAATAAAATAAAAGAGGAAAAATATAACATTTGACAATTATTACTAACAGAAGCAGCTAGCTAATATTTTTTTTAAATTTAAAATCACGAAAAGTCAATGGGTTTAAGAACCAATAAATAAGTGTGGTATTATTTTCTTTCAAACAAGTTACAAGAAGAGAAAGTACAAAGCATTGCAAGGATACAAATATATTCAAAAAATACATAAATATCATTCATAGAAAGTTTTAAATATCTAATACCATCAGTGTCAAACAGACTAAAATCAATACTTTAACCCATTAATGCCTAGCGTCCCTTTTTAGGGACGGTCCGAAAAAGGGTCTGAATTTCCCCAAAATGAACATTTCAACCCAATAATAGTGTTCAATTAGTACCTTGGTATTTTTCAATTCGTTATTAACAGATTGCAGCACATAACCATTGTTAAGTGTGTTCTGTAGCAGTTTTAATGTGATCTTTATCAAAAATTACATCGTTCACAATCTCAAGAAAAAAAGCTAAATTTTCAAAGTTATTCCCAGCTTCTCAGTTAATCTTAATTGCTGATTTTATTTCTTCTTATAAAATGTCTTTTTAAATATTATATCGTAGGCATAAAAAAAAAAAAAAAATTAGTAAAAAAAGGATGTACCCTCTGTGGTCTATCGTAACTTTTAAAGCACGATTTTTCTTTCCTTAATAAAAAAAATATTTTTTACATAATATTTTTTTTAATTATTTTTTTCTGTCCATTAAACGCTGTTTGTAACCATTATACAAGATATTATTAGAAAAAAAATGTCAGGCATTAATGTGTTAAATATTTAAATAAATTGTTTGTGCGTTAAACAGGAACGTGACTATTAGTTTAAGACCCGAATTAAATTTTATAATATCGCAGGAAGAATAGTTAACTTTTCTAGAATAAAGTTTACTTCCTGAGATAATGAATTACAGAAATATCTTAATAATGTGATAAATATCACAATTACTTATAAGTGTTACAACTTTCTTCCGATTTTTTGTCATAAAACAAACTTTTCAGTTCATAAATATTACTTTTCGTGTGGTTGCATTTTTGGACGTTTGATGCAAAACTGAATGCCTGATGCAAAACTGAAAAAAATATATCTTCCCTTCATAAGCTTCAAAATATGAAGGAATCACACATCGTTACATTAAAACATTAATGAACTAGAATAGATGTTTTTTTCCACATCTATGTTTTCTGTTTGATATTCCCCCGATACCGATATTTTAAGCGTGAATCGAAAAAAAAAGAAGTAGTAGTGGAAAAAGAAAAAGGAACTTGATAATTGCGGATCAGCAAAATTGCTGAAAAATTGAACTGAGT
Source organism: Uloborus plumipes (assembly GCA_038373865.1). Lineage (NCBI taxonomy): Eukaryota > Metazoa > Arthropoda > Arachnida > Araneae > Uloboridae > Uloborus > Uloborus plumipes. The sequence goes on from JAXGGA010018080.1 coordinate 20,432, forward strand.
ACTATTCAAACATATGATAAGAATGTTGAATTGTACTTAACACATGCCAAGCTAAAATTTCGACGGCTACTTACCATTTTCCACACAACAGTATAAACTATTTTACAAGAAAAGGGCTTTTCGTGCTTGCAATTAAAAGGGAAAATTTCATTATGATACGAGCTTGGTATTGTTATTCACATATATGATTAAAAAATGTCAAAATATTTCTAATTATAACTAGCTTATTACCCGGCCTTGGCCCGTATTGCATTATGTTTAACTTCTTTCATGCTAAAATGAAATAGGTGAACCTTAAATTGATAATTCATTGTTAATCGTAATCTTTGTTGGCAAATACTCATATTTAAATATGTTAACTTTTATAAATTTGTATGTTTAAAAGTTTATCTCCATTACTCTATTCACAATTGAAAGAAAATGGCCCTTTTAAGAAAAAAAGTTAGAATTTTGAGCTTTTTGGATTTTTTTAAAATTTCAAAACCCCACCTATGTGAATTCTAGTGCATCAAGGAAATCCTGTGCCAAGTTTGATGAAAATCCGAAGAAAACCGTGTATTTGTACAAGGAACAAACATATATACAAACCTACATCCATTTATAAATATATATATAAATTTATATTTAACACGACCAGTTTAAAACTATTTTAAGAGTGTAGAATAAATAAGAAGAGTATTTATTCATTTGTCTAATTTTTTCTAGTTGCAAAAACAAAACACAATGCCGTGACGACGTGATTTTATTTCTCTTTTCCAAATTTACCGTGATGTGACGCCCAAATTAAAACAAAAATGAAAAAAAAAAAAAAACAGTTGGAAAAGAACTTGAGGGATTTGGTTTTATGTCCTTACCTTCTTATTCCCTAATACATTATTCTTCTGAACTACGTTTCATTGTTAAATGCTCCACATTAACCTCGGCGACGAATTGAATAACACAAGTAGCAAATCGTGTCTTCCTACATGCGACTTATTCATCAGACCGCTGTGCCAAGCAATGGTTAAGTTCTCTAGAAATTCCTATACACATTGGCCTGTTGAGAAATTGTGTTCGATCCACAGCGCCATCTTTTGGCGCAGACTGTAATATGATTACGAACAGAGGCGAGTACTTGTCGCAGATGTTCTAGGATTTAGACAAGAATAGTGCTTATTGTTTTCTTTCTTTGTTTAAGCTGGAGGATAGAACTGTTAAATAGTAGCTTGGGCTATGGAATATCAGAGATGTGTTTTGAACAAATCGTTGAAACGTTTTGGCAATATGGCAGCAGCGATTGGGGTTTAATCATGAAACCATTTGTTAATGTATAGTAGTATTATATAATATAGTATATATATATATAGATATATATATATAATGTAGTATAATTTGATGATTTATTAAGTAATACTGAATTTAGAAAAAAAAAAATCTTAAAGATTTAGGGTAAAGACATCGGCAAATTATGTGTGCGAAAAAATGAGGCACTACTGTTTTTGACGAGGCATCTTTTTCATATAAGTTTGAAAACAGTTTATTTTTTACTCAGAAGAAAAAAAAAAACAAATATCTCCCATAATAAATGATAAATAAGTAAATACGATAGTTCAAAAAAAAAAAAAATATATATATATATATATATATTAGTGTGAAATTGCAAGCATTTGCATATAACTTTAAAACGGCAGCTTTTAGTAATGTCTGTACATACAAAAACTCAGTTTTTTAATTAAAGAGGTGAGTTTGTTGAAACCTCGTCTGCAATTATTTGCAAATTGGTACCATCCAACGTAGTTAAATATTCGTTCTCTTTTTAGCCTACTTTCCCGTTAAAAACAAAAGAAAGACTAGAAAAGGATTAAAAGTAGCTTAATGCATGGCTACCTGCGATCTTAAGCGGCTAGACAGACACGGCGGAGATCAAAGGAAATTTCGTACAAGGCGAAGTTATAGTTGTCGCCGCTTGTGGCGCTGATTTCCTAGGGTTGGTTTTCGTGTATTTCCATTCATGTTCCATTATAACAATCTAGATTTCGCTTTGCTTTTCAGTGAAAACCGCGTTATTTCTTTCAAGTGATTTTTCTATTCATGCATTATTCATCGAAACACATCCCACGATACTCGATTGCACATTAATTTCATGTGTTCTTTTTTTTTTCTTTCTGAATGTTGTTTTAGAGTGTCTTTTGCAAAGTATTGACGAAAATCATTTTCATTCTTTTCGCAGGCACTTTTTTTTTGTATTTTAGTTTGCAATTTAATTCACAACTGGTACTGGCGCTATAAGAACGCTGGTGTGCTCATTGTCTTTACTTAAAAATAATCTGAATCTCTGAAAAGTTTAAATTCATTCATATATTCATTATATTATTTTATTTTATTAAACTTTTTTTTAAATTTTTTCTTTATTTATTTTTTGAGATTCGTTAATTTTCTGTCAAAT
>JAXGGA010018081.1:0-22856 GCA_038373865.1 Uloborus plumipes
CTTATCCTCATTCACAGTAAATGAAAGGTACCCCTTTACGAAAATCAAAAATTCATTTTTTTCGCTCCACCCTATTGATCACGTGTGGATCTATAATTGCGCTAAAAGAAAACTCACATATTTTGGAACAATGACTTCTCTGATATAATGATTGCTGGTTATAATTTCCAGTTTCAAAAACAGAAAAGGTATAAACCTATGCCTTTTTGCTCAAAAACAATACAACACTACGAAAAAAAGCTAGAATTTACACAAATTAATCGCTAAGTAAGAAATAGCCAACTACGCTCAGTGGTTCTCCCAAGGGCCACCTTTGGTTTGTTAGTCTCCGTCCCAGTAAAACGCATAATAACAAGATTCATTGAAAAGGAAAAAAATTGCATTTTTATGTCCGTGCTATGTATCTTCTCTACTAATAATAAAGCTGAAGGTTTGTCTGTCTTTCTTTCTTTCTGTCTGTTACGCGCGTAGCGCCAAAACCGTTCGGTCGATTTTCATGCCACTTGGCACAAAATTAGTTTGTAGCATGTAGTTTTGCAAATCGAAGCGATTTTTCGAACATTCCATTTCGTTCTTTTTCTATTCGAATTCTTAGCGGAAATTCGATAAAATAGGGAAGAAATATTCCATACACATTTTCAAGTCTTATGTCATTCGAAAGCTTGAAATTTTCTGCACAAAATGACGTTTTTTTGAAGTTTCTACGATCATCAGGAGAGCTGTAACAATTGTTTTTAGAATCCCGAAATTCAAGGCTTACCTTCAGTAAAGCAAGCCAAACGATTCTAAAATGGCTTTGCTCGCGAATAAAATTTGTTTGAAAATAGAGATGAAATGAATTATTTTATCAACGGAAATCAACTTTTCATGTTGTTACCATGGTTACGTTTTTATTTCGTTCTTTTTCCCTCAATAATTTTAAAAATGTATTTGTTTTTGTAACAATCCAAACTCCAAACCTTATTAAAATTAGTCAAATGAAATATTTAAAACCGTGATAAGATGGCACTTGTCAATCAAATGAGAAATCAAGTCCTTTCCCTAAAATACAGGATACCATTCTAAATTTATCGTCTGCAAAACATATTTTATTTCATTATTAATTTATTTCAATATAAATTGCAGCAAATGGCTTGAGTGAACGAATTTAGCTTTTAATTTATCATTTGCTGGTTGATCTTTGTCGATGTTTATTGTTTTTATTATCATTGTGAAGAATAATGCACGAAATTTCTATGACTAATACTTAAAATTTTTAGGATCAGTTGAGTTTTAAAGAAAAAATTGCTCCAAATATACTTTTGCAATGTGATTATTTATTGTTAGACTGTAATTTGCAGCAATAATTGCATTTAATAATTAATGAAAGACAATATTAAAAATTAATTTTTTGGCGACTTTTTTACAATTTGGCATTCAATTCTGTTTCAGTATATTTACTTCTATCTTATTGCGATATTGCAACGTTCTTTCTAAAGTATGTTATTTCGGAAAATGTATTATTTTGTTTTTGAAGTTAGGAAAGAAAACTTTCTTCTTCTTTTAAACTTTGGTTAGATTTCTGTTGGTTTCTGTGAGCAACAAAATTTTTCTTTTTTTTTCCTTTTGGCTTATTTTTGTGCACCTATCTTTGGGGTTGCATTCGAATGTCCCCAAGGGGGTGATTTACCCCTTTTATGGGGTAATCAGTGCTTTCAATGCAGACCAAAGTGATATGAATTGGCGCGGCCACTTGGCGATATCTCGCCAAGCTTTTGGTCACCAAGTGTTTGACGCCAATTTGGCGACATATCGCCAAGTTGGCAATAAATTTAGCGAAAAAAAAAATTTTTTTTTTTGGGGGGGGGGGTTCAATTTGGCGCTATTGGCGATATTTTAAGAAAAATCTACTGAATGATGTTAAAATCGGCGATATTTAGGAGATTAATCATTATAAAACATTTTTTTGCATTGTTTCGTGGCAAACTAGGGATGCAAATGTTTGAATTGTTATCTTGCCCACTTCAAGCACTATTTTAGCACTTAAGGCATCTACTAAGAAATTTACACGTAAAAGGAAGTAGTGTAGGGTCCATACCAAATTTTTATATCATACTTTGAAGGAATTATAGTTGAATTATAACTAAAATAGAGTATTTTTTCTGCTATATCATTTTTTTACAAATGAACTTTTAATTTTATACCACGGGCAAAGCCGTGCGGGTACCGCTAGTTATCTATAAGCTCACTGATAATTTTGCTCCATTGAAACATTATACAGAAACTTGTGCACGTACTCGTGGCTTAATTTTGATCAACTAAATATGACATCTAATGCAACTTCTCATTAAAAGAGTTCAGTTGTCTCAAACTGTCGAGAAACTAGGATCGAAATTTCTCTTGTTGTATTTCCGGTCGCAGAGCAGAAAATACCCAAACTGATTGTTAAAGCATATAATGTAATACATAATTTTATCCTGTGTAGAAACAATGAAGGTCATAATGGTCCTTAGATGTAAGGGATTAACAATGTTACTCACGATCAAGGGATATGGGCGTTTACCTCTCAAAATCACCATCTGATGCTCCCCAGCTTTTAGTAGATCTCTAATTTTTTTCTCGACTTCGAGCAAGCTGGCAAGTGGGCGTAATGGTTAGTCTCGGGTCTCGTAACTTCAAGTTCCTGCTTTCCAACCGGCTACAATCGTTGATTTTCATGAAGCAGAAAATCGTCAGAGTTCATGCCGTACGATTAGGTGGCATGTTAAAGATTGTTTGAGGACTTATTGGTTTTAAAAATCTCGAGTCGAGAGTTTCGACTATACATATAAATGTTATTCCTAGCGCAACTTTGAATCAGAAATTTGAGGTGACTGCAGCTCATGGGAATCTAGGTAATAATTATTTCCAGTGGTAATGTCCAAGAATCGTTAACAGTCTCTTGGGAATGTATTCGGTCTGAAAACGGCCGGGAGCTTAGGCTCGGCTCCATTCGAAACAAAGAAATAAACGACTAATTTTCGGTAATCGTATGGATGTTTTGTCTTCTGCCAATTTTAGTCACCCGACTTTCTAATGGCATACCTTCTCCAAGAGCATAAAGCTTTTCAAACAATTCATTTCCTTGGATAGAGCCCACGTTACCAAAAATTTCCTTCACGAGGGGCATCATGCATCCTTGACGGAGCTTGGTCACGTGACCTTTTGCAGTTGTAGAGGCAATGTGACGTCTTAGGTTTATTTAACAATGGAAGACAACTATAAGCATTTATCAGTTTTTCTCCAGCACCTTGTTCTTCAGATAAACTCAAAAATTTAAGTGAATGCTTACGCTTTTTTTCAGCAATTTCTGCATGCAAAAAGTTTATAGGACGGTCGTGGCAAATCACAACCCCAAAAGAATGTTACTTCGCTTTTTTTATGCATTTTTAATCCAGAGAAAAAATTAAAAACTTTATATAAAATGTATTGGAAGAGAGTATAGTTGTTAAACTTCAATTAGGAAAGGGTATTTTTTGACTATATGTATCCAAGTAATATTAAAAATTAAATTAAGAAAGAGAAAAAAAAAGAACGCATTTCTTCTTCTTTAACAATCTGGAAATACAAAAAGTTATCGTTATTATTTCCCTATACCATATATCAAAAAGCCAATATCCTCTATCAATTATTGTTGATGCTATAAAATGAAGCATACTTTAGGAAAATCTGTTTTATGGTTCCCAGCACTAATTACCAAAGAGAAAAAGGAAGAAGCGAAATTGCACGAAATATTGAAGTACGTAAATAAATAACAGCTGTTGATCAATCAGTTCATCATAATTAATCCACAAACTACCTGCGTAAAGTAAGTGACATGGCCTCTTATGTTGAAGGCTTATTGTGAGAAAACATAAATCGAACATGTTAATCAAACATGAATCGTGCTTTCAAACCACCTGCTTTTCAATGAACTATCGTGACGACCAATACAGGAAGGGAAGTTATTGCCTCAGATGAGATCCTGTTCTACATTTTCGAATCGATGCAGGAGAGAATAATTGGGACACATTAAGCTTGATTTGAAACATTCCGTGCTTAAAATTTACATATCAGCATACATGAAAGGAACGCAACAGTATTTGAAAATATTTAACAAAATATTTGATGTATCGAACAAAAGAAGAATTATAATATTAAGTAAAAAATAGCAATAAAATAATATATTTGAAATTGGAAATATTAATATGATGAGTTTTATTAGATATGAATGGATGTATCTGTACTTGTAGTTTTTTTAGTAAGAAATAAATTGGGCTTTACGGAGTGTTTGCTGTCAATGACTTCCTTCTATGTCATCATCTAGAGATGAGAAAAGCCACTCCTTGTGACAGGAGAGAGTGTGTAAGAATTACTGCAAAATTTTTGAAAACTGAATTTCTAAGAAAGAACTATTCGAAAATTTTCATTTCTTCTGTGTATTACATTTAGCAGTTTAAAATGTTCTAGAAAAAAAGCCAAATTAGTATGCATTGGATCGAAGAAAAAAAAACGTTATATGGTGCATTCTGTCTTGCTTTGTGGGAGTTTTCTTTTTCTTTTTTTTTTTTTTTTTTTGAACTCATGAAAAATTCGCAGACATCGATTACGGTGCGTGTAAAATTCAAATTGATCGTTTAAATTCATTTTTCAAATAAAGTTATGATGCTTTGAGTATGGACATATTTCACGAATTTCGTACTGTTTTCAGACGTTCATTTTAACTAAAATGTGGGCGCTCCTTTAATAGAAGAATGAGGGAGACAGGGCCGCCGAGAGGTTTACCGGGGCCCCGGGGCAAAGTACTGACATGCGCCCCTCCTTTTCAAAAAAATTCTTCAATACTAAGACAACTTACGTTCAGTGCAGTGAAGAAAAATAATAGTATTTCGTATTTGCTAGTTTTTCTTCCAATTTTATATTTTTGTGTGTTTCATACTAAGGCATTGGGCTACAAGCACTCGTTGCGTTGCTGTGGACACATGTAGATGCGAGATGTTTTTGCTTTGCATACACAAAAATGAAGTTCAGTTAACCAAATATATATATATATATATTAACTAGCAGCCGGGGCCCCTTCTTGGGCCGGGCCCCGGGATTTTGCCCCTGCTGCCCCTCTCTCGGCAGCCCTGGGGGGAGGGGGGTATTAGTTTGGTTGCATTTCTTAGGTTCCGTATTAAAATTTCGAACCAAAAACAGGTGAAGTCAAATACTCAAAACTTATCAGTTATCTGCTGACATATCGTTTCTCGGCCGTTTGGATAAGATCAAAGTTGCTGATATGTGTCATTCCATGGAATTGAGCAAAAATGAGAATAAAGTGATGGCCGCATGGTATTAGATTTTTAAGAAAATTTGGTATACAGGCTCATTTTATGCATATATAGAAATATCTAAAATTGTTTGGCTCAATATTCTTATTTTAGTCGTTACATGCAACTTAGCAGAATTGAGCATCATCCGCACAAATGCTAAATGTTGTATTTTAGAGGACTTATATTTTATTACTTATTTCATGTAAATAAAAAAGTTTTATATTGCCGAAATATGTGGAATAAGGTTATTTTTCAACCTGGCATTTATTAGTTTTATTGCAATAGTTAATTTTTTACTGAGTTGTAAAAGCTGAAAATAACACAGTTTTTTTAAAATTAAGTATTTTATTTTCTATTCTCGAGCTTTAAAGAATGCATTAGCATTCGCTTACATTTATACCCAGTAAAGTTCCAAGTATCATAAAACAAATACCTTACTTTTGGAGTTATATTTAAACTCTTTTGTCTGCAAAATCAGCTTTAAACTTAGCGACATTTTGTAAGATGACGAGTTTCCCCTTTGTTGCACAAAACTTTAAATGAGGGACACTTCGGACAACTGTCAAATTTTGCAAAAAATGTAGGGTATTATTTCCACTATTAGCTTTGATAGTCATAAAAGTGCCTTTTTGATTCCCAAGTTTGAAAAAACAAATCCCAACAGCAGCATTCTATTGGGTCATTCCATGTGAAATGAGCAAAAATGAGAAAAAAAGTAGTGGCTGCATTATAATAGCTTTTTATAAAATTTGGTACACAGGTTCATTTTGTGCATATGTAAACATATCTAAAAGGTTTTGACTTAAAATTTTCTATTTTAGGAGTCACATGCAATTCAAAATCGGCCCTTCACACAAATGCTAAATGTTGCGCTTTTGAACCCTCCTATTTTTTAACTAGTTAATGTAAACATAAAAGCTCCATATATTTGTAATTTTTGGAGTAGGGCAATTTATCGGTTTACTGTAACTTTTTTAAAGTCATAACAATTAACTGTTAACTGAACTGTAAAAACCTAAAATATTTCAATCTCAATAAAATTGAAGGTTTTCATTATTTTTCTCAGGCAAAACGGAATTCAGTGGCACAAATAAAGTAATTCCCAATGTGTTAACAATGTGTTAACTTTCATAGAAATAATACCCTAATTTTTGAAACTGTATTTCAATTCCTTTGTTTTCAAAATATTTTTTGAATTTAAGTATATTTCGTGATATGATGATTTTCGCCTTAAAGTAGGCACAAAATTTTTTTATGAAGGACAGTTTGGAAATTGCTCCAATTTCACAAGGATATAGGCCAATACGTCTACTATTTGCTTGGAGAAGCTCAATAGTGCCTTTTAGATTTTTTTGCTTTGTATTAAATGGGAAGAAACAACATTTTCTTCGTACTTTATGTGAAGCTGCAGGAATTAAAAGGACCAGATAAACAACTAAATCCAGCAAAAGCAAGTGTATTTAGAATTAATTTCAATTTCTAAAAAATGTGCAGGTATGATGTGGAACTTAGGGGTTAAAATCTTGCGGATAAAAGTTAGATATCAAGAAATCCAAATAGTAATATAATCAATAAATGGATGAAATAATAGTTGTTTTTCTTTCTAATTTTCATTCTGTCCAAAAAGTTTCTTTTAATCTCCGTTAAGATTTACTCAGATACTTAAGTGCTTGGTTTTATCACAAGTAGCCTGTTATTCTTTCTCTACATCACGGGTGGAGATTGTTAAAAAAAGCAACTTGTACTTGCACAATTAAATATAATTATTCATTCTGGAATACAATATACTTCGCAATGATTATGGAAGGGCTCCAGCAAATACTTTATAAACTCTCTTCCAGGAAAAGGAAACACGAAAGAAATGATTAAGACTCTCTAAATATAAAAATAAATGATTTTATTCATGAAATTTTACCTGAATTCAAGTTATTCTACCGATAAAAATACGCAAAAAGGCACTAATTAAAATTTGATATTAAATGAAAGACACTTCAAGATGCTCCGTAAAATTTTTTCAAGCAAATTAGGGGCATTCTCTTTTGTTCAAACTAGCATCTGAAAAAGTGAAAAAAAAATGAAAATTTCGATAAATTTCAATTTTTTAAAGTACGATTTCATCATTAAAAAAATTGACGCCAATTATTAAATTAGCCCAGGTACTTAGTAATAGATAGATTTATGCTCTGTATTGCTTTTTTTTCTTATTTTTTTATTTAAAGAGCTAGCAGAATAGTTTGAAATCTGAAGAAAATTGAACAGATTTCAATCTTTGTTAATATCTCAGACTTAATGAAAGCTCCAAATAACTTTCATCATTCCTGATAGAGATTTTTCCAGAGAATGTGAATATATTCATTTTTTAAATGTATATTTATAAGTTACGGAATTATAGCGTCACAAACAGGCGGTCATGAGCGCTGAAAATTTAGGCTTAGCATAAGCCCTAATTTCTGATGTCAATAGCAAAGCTACAAACAGTTTTTAAACTTTCATACTTTGCATTTCCTCATAGATATGCATGATTTGCCCTAATAAAATGTTTCATTGAAATCTGTGGCATGTGAGCCACAGCCGATTTGCTCATTCACCTATATACGAGTATTTCTTTGAATTTCCAATTTAAATGTTGGAAAAAGAAGTAATATGCATTATATTGAGTGTGAAAAGTATAAGTGAAATCAGTTGAGTTGATAGCACTTAAAATGATAATACACAGGTGGTGAAACATTCGAATATGATTTAGTTATATATAGTGCAACACATAAAAAGTTTTGGTGTCATTCAATACTTTAGAATGTTGTTAGCGACCTTTATTCAAAAGAATTTCTGTTCAGTCATTGACTATAAACTTTAATTTTCGTACTAAAACTCCTGCTGCTTCTTGCAGTTTTAATTTTTGCAATAATCATGTACATTTAAAACAACTTTTGGCACGGAAGTAATATTTTGTGTCTTGACCCTCAATTTAGACTAGTCTCTAGTTTCGGATTTCATCACGTATGATAAATATTGCATATAATTGTAGTATATGCCTGTAAGTATATAAATTTATTTCCTTTTCTTCATGTCACTTTTCAGTTATTACCAAAGTCCAAGGTGCTGTGGGTCCAATGCAAACACCATTTTTTATTTTACAGTAAAAATACATTCTAATATTACGTTGTTCTAGACTTAGTGCTTTCAATGTGTTCCAAGGTGTTGATTAACAGAATTTATGTAAAATAACTAATTAATATTCATTCCACTTCGAAAACAAACCAGTATCATCATAGTCTTGTTCAAAGTTAGTAACCTTGCCTTAATAAATTAATAAAAATAAGCAGTAAAGGTAAATAGCAGTAAGAGAAATTCGTGATCAAATTTCTGAAAGCCCGGTTTTACTATGCATACTACAGTTTTGCAACTTAATAATTTTAAAATGTAAAAACTACACATAATTGAAGCACAGTCGGACCACAAATCATATGGGAAAACAAATATCTGCTTTACAGGCGGAAATGGACGCATCTATTAGTTTTTAGGAATGCCAGGTTTGAAGATGTGCGTAAAAATTCTAAACTATCACGTGCATCTCAATTTTTACGTTTCCTTCATTTTTATATAGACTCGTATTTACTGGACATTATTTGTTAAAAATAGCAACGGTATGCAGACAGTAAACGTTTTCGTATCTTTATTGTTTTACTAGGAAATACATGTCAGATATTTTGAGAAAAATCTCAATGACACTGCAGCCTTTTCTTTAATGCAGATGAAATGGCTATAATCTTCCATATCAGTCAAAAATTTTATTCTTGGTTCAACCTATAAAGTTTTGAAAGATAGAAAACTTAACAAAATGATTTTTTGAAACTTGATTTTTCAAAGCTAGTTGGCCAATAGCATTTTTTAAAATTTAGAGACATTTCCAGTAAATTTGACAAAAAGTAAAATTTAGTTGTGTTCATTTAAAGTTTCTTGAACATGCTGCTTTTACTTATCACTGCGAAAATCTACGTACAGCAACATTACCGTGTAGGTAGTAGACCAAAAGTATCTCAAACTATAAAAACCTTTTAAACAAATATTAATTACCATCCTTCTAAATCCATATTTGTTTCCCGAGCTACATGGTTCTATTAATTGCACAAATGATAGTGCTTTGCAGAGCATTAGAAATGAAAAAGTTCCCCAAAGACTTCCCCGATGAGAGGCGAATGGCAAGTTCTAATGCGATTCCACGTGTCCGTGAGCATCGCTGAAAGGGATTGCCGTCCTTATTGTCAGGTAAAGGTCATTAAAGCGGGTCCTTCATCTACGAGAATAGGCCATTAACTCCCAATGAAACTAATGCAGAGCCCCTCTCCCTGAACGCATGCCAACTGATTGCAAAAGCGAATACAGTGGTAGGGTTGCCTTCCTGCCTCGAAACCAGGCCAAAGGACAGTCATTCAGCGCCAAGACTTTTAATTGAGGAAAACGCAATTTTACAGGGCATTAACATGTCGTACTCAATTAGTTCCACGGTAATAAAAGTCTTTAGTTTTCAGTGGTGGGGCAATAAATACATACATAGAATGCATACAATATTTTAGGATAAAGCTAAGAAGAAAAAACAAAAGAAGATAAAGAAAGAACTTGTTTCTAACAAATTTAGGAGTCCAGGATTTTAGTCAGGGTTAAAAACATTATTTTACCCTTTACCTATGAGCCATGCAAAGCAAAAGTGAATCGATTACATTTCAACTTAATCCACTTTATCTCTAAAAGTCTCATTTATGAACGTAACATTCTATTTGCGAAATCTACTACGTTCAGAGCATAAGTAAATCAAGTCGAAACAGACTTGTTCTCCATTGGCTTTAAATGCCTCATATATACTTATTTATTCTTGAAAAGTTCTTTTAGCCGATTTCTGCGCTTTATTGTTGATTATTTCAAGGGTATAAAAAATACAAGTTTTCCATAGATTTTGGACTATCTTTTCAAAGTTCGTATTTCATTAAATATCATACGAAGAAAAAACAGTAATAAACTGAAACACTCCAGACGTTAAGCAATAATACAAAAGAGGAATTGTGAAAAAATGAAACAGCAGTATAGTAAAAAGTGTGTATAGTTGTAATATTGGAAAAAAAAATACATAAATAAAAAATTTGAAGTATGGATATTTAATTAAAGTTAAAACCTCTGGAGAGCAACATAAAATAATGGCTTTTTTACTTCTTTAACAAAACGCATGTAAATAATGTTTGTGGGAAAAAAAGAAAAATAAAATGTGAACAAATTTATAGTTTAAATTTTTTTTATTTTCTTCACAACAGAAAAAATGAAAATGGAAAAAATATTCAACATAAATTCATTCAAATATATTTAGTATAATAAATCAATAGGATAAATATAATTTTAAATATGATTGTTCAAAACTAAGCATTCATAACCAAATCAAAATATATTCGAAGAATATACAGAAACAATGACAGGTACAAAAAATCGCCATTCGGCCAAAAATTACTTTAAAAATAAAAAAAAAGGAAAGAAAAAGAACAAAAGAAATGAAAGAAAGAAAGAAAAGAAAAAAAAAATACTAAGTTTCTCAATCAATGTTAATGTATTGAAATTAGCTAAGATGAACGGATTTATCTTGGTAGCTAAAATAAAATAAATTAGCATTTTAATGGTATAGATTCGTATGCTTCTTAAAGCCATTTTATCTATTTCGTATCTAGACTTAGTTATGATTTATTGATTACTACATTATTTCGTGAAGAACATATAACTTTTAATAAACTTAAATACTTTTACAACGATTAGCCAAAATTCGAACATTTTAAATTTTTTTCGAAGATAGCTGAGGTTAATAAAAGTAAACTTTAGAACATCACGTTTAGTGTAATTGCGCCAGTATAATTAGTTGTTGTTTTGTACCAGCTAAGTTAGAATTTAGGGTTGCTCTGCTTTACTTTTCCAACTGTACCATAATTTCGTGTGAAGTCCGACTTCCACAGCACACACATATGTTACATCCACATGTCCCGATTATAGGGTGGGGATCCATTTACAACACAACACATTCAACCAAAGAAACTACGAGGACTTGAGAGAGAAAGTATACCTATACCCGAACCGGATTCAAACCTGGGACTACACCCTCTCGGTCAGACTTCTCTGACCACCAGACAAAGTGACCGGCACAGGCCTGTCATTTAGGGGGGCAGGGGGGGTCAATTGCCGCCCCCCCACTTTGAAAAATCAATGTATTTACATACACGTGGGCGTGGTTTTTGTTGTTTTCTTGTGAAATTGTATTGTGTTTTTACCTTTGCCCCCCCCCCCCTGGAAAAACTTGAAATGACGTCCCAGGACCGGCAGTATAATTATCTGCTCAACATGAATTTTTAATACTTTGATTTTAAGAATAATGTTACATTTCAAGATTTCGGATAAATTTAGAATACAATGTATCTCAATGACCAAATACTAACAAATCTAAACGTTTAGATTGCTTAAAGTACATAACATTCCACAACCTAAGGTGACTAAAAATAGTAAGCAAGCAAGAAATTAGATAGATAAATCGCCAAGTATGATAACCATAAACTGAGCTTCCGTGTCCATTTTTCTAATGGCTGCCGTTCTGTGTTGGTTTCCACAAATTCTGTTAGCGACATGCTGCTTATCCTACGCACATGTCGACAGCTAAGAAGCATTATTTAAAAGCTTTCTCATTAAAATAACCACGGAGCACGCCCTATTACATATTCTGCACTTCAGCAATCCCACAGGTGAACGTCTCGATAAATTATTCCCCTTCCCAACAAAGGGAAAATTCTCTGCCTAGCAATAGTCATTAATATTTCAAAGATCATTACACTTGCTGTTTTCGATTAAAGTAAATATTCCCACATGCTTTTGTTTCAATTGATCTCCGTTTAAAAACAGTACAAATTGCCTTCTAAGCGGCTTTCGTTTGTGATCAAACGCTGTGAAGTGGATATTTCAACTGCATTCGTTATTGTAACTGTGCTTTGTTGCACTAGATATAGAAGATATTTCTTATTTCATCTATGGCCATTGCGAATTCGAGGTTTGAAATGACTGAGCATAACATGTCCGATATGCATTTCAAAGGAATGTAACATTAAATCGTAATGTAACATTATACGCAGTGTAATGTGTTTATGTCTACAATCAGCTAACAGAAATTTAAATTTATTAGATGCATATGTTCTGAAAAATGACATTGCTTGCTCATGACTAAGACAGTCTTTCTTTTAAAATATTTAATCCTTAATTTCTCTCTGGTATTTTAGTACAAAACACCAAGCTGTACTATGAGAGGAGTTTTTTACCTTTTTTTAAACTACAAAAGAAATGAAAGTTTAAAAATTGCGAATACATCGACTAATATTTCTCTACAAACTGTACTTTTTTTCTTGCTTTCCATTATCAAACTTTCTGGACATATTTTTTACACTCAACGCTGTGATCGATCGGAGCATTTCTGCAGAACTAACTTCAGAAAGTTAGTCGGGTTTATTTTTGATTTTTCCGTTCCTATGATCACTTTTAAATTACTTCAGAGTGTTAAAAAACATGCCTATGTGTTTTCACTCTTTCCGTACGTAAAAAATTAACGGTATTCATAATTTATATTATAACTGCATAATACACAACACAAAAATTTAAAAAAAACTACGCAACAACATTTTAAAACTCCCTTCGAATGCATAAGCATCCATTGACTAACAGGCTGCAAGAAACAAAAGCTCTTGTTTTTGAAACCCAATACAACTAACCAAATAGTCCTAAAATGGTATAATTGTTATTGATTAACCTATCACAGCTACCAACCGCTGCCTAATGAATAGGATCAACGCTGTTGGGCCCCAATGAGACAAGCCTGATAACTATTTAGCAAAACATGAAGTGCACAACGTGCTTGGTTGCCAGAGTTACTTTCAAAAAATGCCATTTAAAGTTTTAGTTAAAATCAATTTTTGGTAATACTTTATGTAATTATAGACGGGAGTCAACGTTCCACGAACCTCAAGCTTTTATGCTACAATACCATAGCTATTTTACGGGAAAAAGAACAAAAACGAAACATAATGATGCGTTTAAAGTACGTTAATACAGAAGGTAAAATTCGTTTAATTAGCAGGGTATGTTTACCATTTGAGCACCGTTTCTAAAAAAGTAAATCCTACTACCACAAGCCTTCGTCTCACTACTATGTAAAGTTTCTTTGGCAAAGAATATTGCAAATATGTAATTGTTTTACTTCTTTACCAAGTAACGTTTTTACATTTTCAGTTAGTAAGTAAAGTGTAGTCAGCTGTAAATTTATATTTAAAATTTAGTTGCAGGAAGGAGGTAATGTCAACAAAATAATAGCATATTATAACATATTAGCATATTGTGTAAATGGTTACAAGTTTTCGATGAGCAATTTAGCACTGAAAAACATTGAAATGCTTTAAAAATAAGACATAACATAATTTTCATTGCAAAATAGCTTTTTATTTTTATATATATATATATATATATATATATATATATATATATATATATATATATATATATATATATATATGTTTATACATTGCATATCATGATGCTTTTTTATTTGTAAATCTTTACGCAAATAACTAGTATTTTACGCTTTGTTTTAATTTTATTTGTTTGTTGGAAAGCAAAATATTTGAAAAATAAAGAAAAAATATCATTAGACAGAAAAAAAAACCCTTTCAAATACTTCAACACTGTTTTCAAACAATAAATCTGCAAGATCTTCATACAATCGAGTTCACTTATTGGCTTATTGGAATATCGGTTAAAAGAATATCCCGCTTAACATAATACATTTTCAATGCACGAAACCATTGTATAGCATTATTTTGATTGCGGAAAATGAAATATCATGTTTGTTAGAATATTTTTTGTGGCAAAATTGGCTATTCCATTAAGCGGGTTCGACTGTATGGTAAAAAAATAAGCATATTCAAAAAAAAAAAAAAAACCCAAAAGTAGTGGCAATTAGAATTTATTACCAAACGTATTTTACTTAGTAAATAAATTTAAAAGTTCGATTCGTACGTAACAGTTTAAACTTTAAGGCAAAAAAGACATTTAGATTGTTATTAAGTACGTGAGGTAAAAAAAAAGGATATTATTCACAAGATAATAACTAAAAGGAAGTTTAGTGTCTCAATAATAATTATAATCACTAGCATCTTATCCTGCTCTCTTTAAAAATATCTAAGAGCTTATAAAAGCTTTTAAAAAGGGTTAATAGCATCGCTTGAACTGATTAGCTTTTTTAAATAACTACGTTTAAATAAAATTAAATAAGCACCTCAAATGGACTGTAACAAAAACATTTTCGAAAAAGGAAGTCATTTAGAAGTGCAATCGTTTAAATACTCAGTTTAGCGGCGTAAAACAAACCTTGCAAATTTTCGGAATGCCTTCATTTGTTTAAGTGCACGTGTAGACTATCGTACAACCCGGTATTTCTCGTCGTAATTATTATTGAAAACTAGAGGATCTATATCCCTAATGATGAGGTTCATTATCACTGAATTGTGGTTATTTCAAAAGCACGAGGGAGTAATTTTTCACCAAGAATCGGCAAATCCATAATTTTGATGATAGATCACTGTAACTCATGTTGGTGTTACGTATTACATTCAAAATTACCAGTTAGACGGCCAAAATCGATTCCCTAATCACGAACTCTGGAAGTTGTTTTCTGATATTACCAGATGACGATTATTATCGTTTGCGAGAGTAGAGACTTGTGTCGTAGTAGCGCTAAAGAGATTGTTTTTGCTTTCAATTGGAAACTTTTGAAAATTTTTTGTTTATTGGGATAAAATAACGATGTTATTTGAAAAATTGAAATTCATTTCTTTTTTATTAGTTAAAAGTCTGAAGTAATTAATGTGAGGGAATTAACATCAAAAGTAAAGAAATAAGGAAGAAAACGGAAAAAAGAATTGAAAAAAAAAAGAAGAATGAAAAATGAAAGAAAAGGAAAGGAAATGAAAAAAAAAAAAAAAAAAAACCTCAAAAAATAGTTTTTACTTTCTCACTGTTTGAATGTTATAGTTATGAAGGGTTCAAAAGTTCTGGAGCACATTAAGGTGATGGAAGAGACTTGTGACACATTTTTTTTAAATACTTCAAGAATGCTTAACAACAAGACTAAAGCAATAAATATTTGTAATGACTATTATTTGAATATTTTTATTACATTAAGCAAACAATTTTTTTTCTTTAAAGTTTATCTGTAATAATTCGCACTTATATACGGAAGTATTGCTTCTAAAAAAATGACAAAAATAAGAATAAAAAAATTGTTAAGAAAATAACTTCAGTTATCTCATGTCACTGTTAAATCGGTTTACATTTATTTCTTTCAGTGCAAACTAAGACGCAGGCATCCATTAAAATAATTTTACCTCTATACTTTACCAAAAGTAGCTGTATTATTGCAAAGTAGTATTACCGTATATATTATGTTTCAAATTAGCAAAGTTAACACTGTTCCAAAATAAAGTTTTCTCACACTTTCAAAAAACTTAGCATTATTATATGGAAAATTTTGCTTTATTAAACCGTATTAAAGCAATTTCAGCAGACTTAATCATCAGGAATGAGTTACACTATAAAACTGAATTTGTAAAATATATAGTATTTGAAGTTACTTTTTTATGTAAAATGAAAGATAAACCGATCCGAAATAAATGTCAACATTTACAGATAGATATATCCTTTGAAACACTATGTTGTGGCTAAAATCTTTAACTTGACTATTACTGTTTTATTTAAAGATTCATTAATGCCGTAATATGCAATGAAAAGTGTGTAGTTAATTCACTAATCCTTAAAATGAATAAGAGTTGCAATCTGAATACATGTTTCTTTACGTAAAAAATATCTTTCGTACATTCGACACCACTCTAATCATTCCGTATTTTTGAACTTGCTCACTTATTTGTTTCTGTTTTATCTATAAGAAGTAATTATGTGACCGTAAGTTTCAAAAACATTTTACTGGAAGAAAAAATCATCAATAATGTCAAATTTGCTTAATGAGACCGGTAATTAATTTTAGGATTTATTCGTAAAAATCATTCTTTTAGAGGCACAGAATAGAAATAAAAATAAATTGAAATCTTAATGGATTACGGTCTTCGAAATAATTGTATTTTAACGATTCAGAAATATTATATTACAGTTACGTATCCACTTATTTGTAGATTTGTATTTTTTTTTTCGTATTGCCACACCTGCTTCCAAATAAATCAAATTATTATTTTTTTTACTATTCGTACATGTTTCATTGATTTTCTACGAAAATAGAAAAGAAGAAAAATATCAATTTCGTCTGGGGTGCTCAAAAATCTTCTATTTATTACGGCAGAATTTATGCAGCTCTGCTTTTTTTAATGACATAACTAATTTAAAAATATAACATCACCTTAAGATATTTCAAAAGGTTTCCAATAACTTTTGCGAGTAAATTTAGTAGTCATTTAGTGTATCTTTGAGCCTTTCCGAATAATTCTGCGAAACATCTATTTTATTTTTGTTTTTAAGTCTAATAAACTAAAGCATATGAAGTCCGAGCAATTCATTCTTGTGAAGAGGTTGAATAATAAAATTTCTGATGTCTATGATTCAAAAAGTATATGAATACTGTCAAAAAAATGTAGTGGCGTCAAATTATATCCGCTGGCTAAAAGATACCCTCAATGACTGTAACCTTCCTAGGTGTACCTTCAATGTGTAACCTATGTGTAACCTTCGTATGTGTTGTGTACCTTCAAACCAGTGGTGGGGCCTCGGTGGCTCAGAGGTAGAAGTTTTGCCTCGAAAGCAAGAGGTTGCGGGTTTGATCCCCGCCGGTGCCCTGGGTCTTATTTAATCTTTTTGTGTCGTAAATCTTTCTTGTATTGTCGTAAATGTTAATAAAGAAGCCCAACTTCTCGAGGTACTGACACTTCAAATCTTCATAGCAATAACTAGCTAACTGTGACACGACAAAAATAACAAACCAGTGGTACCCAAACTTTTTTCATCCGAGATCCGGGCCTCATATTAAGAACGCAGAAAAAAAAATACTAAAAAGTTGTTTTTCAGTGATCAATAAAATATTCAGCGTACTTAAACTTTGATTATTGATTATTATTATAACTTATTTATTTTGTAGATAAGACGGAATGCATAAAAAGGAAGTAAAACTACACAGCAAAAATTTTTGTGATATTTACTACAGGACTTTTTATTAATGTAACTTTTTCAAATGTCTCTTAGAGACCAATTTACACACATTTGGCTCCAAATTTGAAACAATCATTTTTATACGAATGGAAATTATTGGAGAAGAATCTTTAATTGCAGAATCTAGTCATAAATTCTTAATATTGAACAAAAAAAGGAGACACATTAATCAGTTTCGTAAGCCAGAAGAAGACCGGCGGCTATAGTTCGGGCACCACTGCTTCAAACCACAGTTCTAAATCGTAATACAAGAGTTCAAATACCCGATTCATTTTGTAAATTGTGTATGGTTCAACATGCACATAGGGTGGAGCGAAAAACAAAAATTTTGGAATTTTATTCTGTAATGTCCGGCAAAAGTTTTGCATGCGTAAGTCCAATACACATGTAAAATATTATCAAGTTTGAACAACTCCTTTAGGGTCCTACCAGGGCTTGAATTTCTCTAAAAAAGTCAACTTTCTAAAATTTTTTGGAAAATATAAATAATCACCATTTTTGTTCTAATACCATTAAAATACTTTCTTTTAACACTCTTTTCATGCATCTTCAAAATTATTTACATTCTATTCGGTATTAAGTTCGTACATAAACCGTAAATTTCTGTGAAATTAGCCAAAAATAGACTTTTTTTTACCATTTTTTGCTCATAGCAATAATTCTTCCTTTATGATCCAGATACTTTTTTCTTGCAATGAATCAAAGTTTGAAGTTTGACTCGTGACTCAGTTTTTACATTGACGATTGCGAGCATACAGTTTTTCCTTTAAATTCATACCTTGTCTTTTCCTTCAATAGCAATCTGTCGTCTCACTAACCAGTTTTGAACCCTTAAAACAGTCGAAGTGTAGAAGAGGCATACTTATTGAATCACTGATAAAATACAATTTGTTTTGGAAAAGTTGTCTTATTAACGCTGCAAGAACTCGATGAAAGGTACTAAAGCTTTAAAAACGGAAAAAATTACTTGATGTACATTGTCAATGTAATACATAAAGAAAAAAGTGACCCTGATCTCACTATCAAAAATTGGAGACCTTTCAGTCATTAGCTTTCATTATTTCGAGCTAACAGAGTTATGAAGCTGTTGATTTTTAAGCTGAGTTTCTAAAAAGATACTCGTCAATTATATCATTAAAAAATACGCTTCCGTATATTTCAAGAAATTAGAAATAAAAAAAAAAAGAAAGAAAATTTCCGTGAAACATGGAGCCGTAATCATATTAAAAATTACACATTCTATAAAAGTTTAAAACTATAAGAATAAATTGACTAGTCAACGCGTGTTTACTTTCCTCCCATTAATGATGTCAATTTTTAAAAAATCTCATAGTTTGAACTTTCAGAACTAAATATTGGTCATAAAAGTTCTCATTTAGTTATCAGAGTGTTTTCTGATGTTGTATGTCTTTCTGTAACCTAACTACTTTTCTGTTTGACTATCGTCCACTGCCTTGGCCAATTAAACAAAGCAGGCATTTCTTCGGATCAGCGGATCCACGAAGAAGAGAAGATCATCAATTAAATGAATTATAAATTGAGTAACTCTCATTATATTATACAATTCCATGTTTCTCGGAATTTTTCCTTATTATTTTTTTTTTTTTAATTTCTAATTTCTTGAACCATTATAGTATTTAAAGATATAACTAACGATTATCTTCATCCCATTAGAAATCCCCTTGAAAATTAACAGATTCATAACTCTGTTAGCTCGAATTAACGAACGCTAATGACTGAAAGGTCTCCGATTTTTGATGGGGAGATCAGGGTCACTTTTTCCTTTTTGTATTACATTGACAATGTCCATCAAGAACTTTTACTCGTCTTTTAAATCCGTTTTTAAAGTTTCTATATCTTCCACCGAGTTCTTGCATCGTTAATAAGTTAACTTTTCAAAAACAAGTTGCACTTTATCAGTGATTCAATTAGTATACCTCTTCTACACTGTGACTGTTTTAAGGGTTTAAAACTGGTTAGTGAGACGGTAGATTGCTATTGAAGGAAAAGACAAGATTTGGAATTTAAATGAAAAACTTTATGCTCGCAATTACGGATGCACCGATTAATCGGCAGTACCGATTAATCGGCCATAATCGGCAACTTTGCCGATTATTAATAATCGGCAAAATCGGGCCGATTAATCGGCAGAAATATATTTTTAAAATATTATTCTTTAAAGTATACCTTCACTAAGAAACTATGATGAATAATTTTACTAACAGTAATAATAATCCTCACAGCTGATATAAAGTTTTTTTTTAATTAAGTCTCCTACTTTGAATAGATATACAAACACATAGACAATGTTACTACACATTTTTCATGTGGCGATAGTTTTCTCCTTAGCACAATGCTTTTAGATAACCTCTAATTTTCAAGGAATATAAGTATTGAATTAAATTGTTACTAATTATTAAAAAATATGGATTAAAAGTACTCCTAACTTGGAGTGCAAACCACAGACTCCCCCTCCCCCCTTTTTGTTTTTGAATTTTTATGTCCAATTAACATAACTAACAATGTGTTAATAATATTATTGACAATAATATGAAAATTGTTCTGAAAAATTTGATAAGTATTGATATTATTTTGTGAAAACTAGGAAAATGGAAAAAAACATCTCTCAGAAATAAATTACTTACAATTTCTAAACTTGGAATAGTATAAGAGAGAAAAATCAGTGATGGTAAAATTGGTAGTAGGAAACAATCAAAATTATTATTAATCGGCCCAGCCGATTAATTGGCCGATTACCAACAGCCGATTAATCAGTAATCGGTAATCGGCCAATTTGCTTATCGGTGCATCCCTACTCGCAATCATCAATGCCAAAACTGAGTCATAAGTCTAACTTCAAACTTTAATTCAAAAGGAGAAACCTGTTTCACATCAGAAGGAAATCGCATCCGCATAAATGTGTTGAAAATATGTAACCAACGAGGCTGGGTGGATGGGAAATGCAGAATGACACCCGAAATGCATATACCTCCTTGTGGTGAGTTCTGGGCTGTTAATGTAACAAAATATAATTGCATTTACAGCTAAAATCTGCATTTTGCCCATTCATTGCTGCTACAAGGCAAACCCTTATAGCATCTCCTTGCTGCTAAACACCCACCATGTTGAGTACTGGAGGCGAGCGGTTTCTCCATTCAAACACAACTCTCTGTTTCCCGGAGCCTTGAAAGGGCTAACTGCAACATTACCGGAGGAATTCTTCCTTTCTGGTTTGGTAAATTCCTGTATCCAATCAGGGACTGAGAGTTGGGTTTTAGTTCATGTTTTTTGATGAATTATGGGGCGCGGGCTTTTTGCGCTAGGGTTTGCTGTTTGAGCACCTCAGTTGGTTTTTTACGTTTGCTGGGGGCTGAGGGCCTCAGCCCCCAGAATCTTTGTTTTTTTTACCTGATACAAACGTTTGCTGAAGCTCCAAGAATCTCTTCTTCCCTTACTATGAACGAAGAAAAATGTTTCACTAACGATACAGATGAATGTTAATTTCGCTTTTTCATGATGAAAATCTTGGCTAGGATTTACGGAGATTTTTTTCCGTTTCCTTAATATATGGCTTGACGAAGGAGCTACACCTTTATTATAATCAAGAAATACTTTTATGTTTCGTCCTGTGCTTGAATGTACCTATAAATTCTGAAGAGGAGGAATGATCTCTTAAATTCGTCTATGTGTCATCATGTTTTCGAAAGACCTATAAATTCTGAAGAGGAGGAATGATCTTTTAAATTCGTCTATGTGTCATCATGTTTTCGAAAGGACATATAAGGTCTGAAGAGGAGAACTCTAATCCCATAAATAGTCTTCAAATATAGAGTCAACGGCCCTGCTATATATAAAAAAAAAAACTGTTACTCGACCATTACCTGAAACATCTGACCGCATAGAAGAACTCTTTAATAATGTACGTGCACTTGTTTGGTTCTTGTGAGTACTCACTCTTTTATTTCATTATGGCCATATCTTACATTTAAATTTAAGTAGCTACCTTGATTATTAATTTGATGTTTTAATTGTTAAAATAAATATAAGTGATTTAAATATCAAATTGTGATTATTTGTCTATTGCATGCTATATATTAATTTAGAAATTTAAACACAGTATGATTCACCTATATAATATAATTCAACTTGGTTTAAATAGTGAGATTCTGGTGAACCTTTAATCAATTCTTTTCACGCAGAAGCAATGTACTAACCACTAATGAATTAGATCACCTTAACATTAATTTCACATTAGTTGGTGCCTGTTCACCACTTCTTGTACCAATTGCAAAAAATAGTATCTGAATTACAAAAGAAGAATTATTGGTATGTGCAAAAAATGGTAAAAAAAGTCAATTTTTGGTTAATTTCACGGAACTTTACGGTTTATGTACGAACTTAATACCGAATAAAATGTAAATAATTTTGAAGATGCATGAAAAGAGTGTTAAAAGGAAGCATTTTAATGGTATTAGAACAAAAATGGTGATTATTTATATTTTCAAAAAATTTTTAGAAAATTGACATTTTTTCGTCTTTTTAGAGAAATTCAAGCCCTGGTAGGACCCTAAAGGAATCGTTCAAACTTGATAATATTTTACATGTGTATTGTACTTACGCATGCACAGCTTTTGCCGGGTATTACAGAATAAAATTCCAAATTTTTTGTTTTTTGCTCCACCCTAATGAAAATCCGCACAAAAAGAACTCTTTTAAAGGTATGATTTGATTAATATTATAAATTTTCGTCACAAAAGTACACTTTAGAAAGTTTGGAAATTATTGCCATAAATTATCCGAAAGTAACTTTCCGGGCATTCAGTTTTTCATAGTAGCATAAACTTTAAATAAGCTTTTTTTATTTTACATGGAAATTTACTTAATTAATGAAGCATTTTTTATATAGAACTATTTTTCGTGAAGTTTTTTTTTTTTTAATTATGTATTAGGCTTAAAAAAAGAACCTTAGTAATCATGATCGTTCAGTGGGATAATTAATTATGCTTTACATGTGTGCAAAAGCACTACACTGGTATATCTAATCAGAACTTGTTATCTTATCATCGTATGGTAAAACATTGCGCACTTCCACTTCATTCCAATTTCATACCAATTTTATTATTTTGAGCAAATTTTAGGTTATTTAAGCAAAAACATAATTTTCAAATTCCTGTAGTTTTGGTAGAAATCAAGCCCTGATTCTAATATCAAAAATCTTCCTTTTTGTGCAACTTTCAGTTACCACTGTTAAAAAAATTAATTGTTTTCTACAAC
>JAXGGA010018082.1:0-22856 GCA_038373865.1 Uloborus plumipes
TGTTTTTCATTCATTTGATTTTTTTTTTTACAGTAGAAGTTAAAAGGGTTTTTACATGAAAAATGAAAGAAAAAAAAAAATGACTCATATTTTCAATGAAGAAAAAAAAATCTGGACTTACTCATATACGCGCATTCGAAGGAGTACTTTTAAAATTTCTATTTCACGGACACTTTAAATGTGTTAGAAATAGAGTTCAGTACTTACAAATTTGAAGAATTTCGGAGTTCTTTCAGTGGTATTAAAAATTTGCAGAGAAAGGTGTATTGTTGAGGTATGTTTGCAATAACTACAATAAGAATAATTACCGCAGAAAAAACACTTAATTTGTACAATTATTCAATAATGATAATTTAAATTTTTTAATCGCAGTTTCAAAGTAAATAAAAAAATTAAAAAAAAAACAGCAGCAATAATTTTTTTAGTGAGACACTATTTTTTAATAGTTTTTAAAAATTTCGGAAGGGGTTTGAACAATAAAAACCCACCCCTTCAATACAGCTCTAACTCCACATATTGGTTCTGCAACATGAGATGGTGTGATGGAAGTCTGAAGTGGAGAAATAGAGCTCTTAATCATAATGTTAACTAGTACTTTGTTCCTTGAAAAAAATCAGAAATATAATGCTAATATTACAAAACTTGACAACATTGAAACAAAATCAGCGATTCAGTACTTTTTGTGGCAAGTGAATAATCATGCTTAAAATGATTGTGGAGTTTTTTTTTTTTAATTTTTAAATGAAAATTTCAGTAAAAATGAGAAATTTTATGTACTTGTCTTTTAACAAAGCTTTGACGCATACTCAAAAAAAAAAAAAAAAACTCCCAAAAATTGTGCAAAAGGATTCTCATTTTTCGCAAGGTAGAAGATCACACAAACTTGAAAATTGCACATAAATGAGCTCTTTAAAATAAAGAAAAACTTTAAACAATACACCTCTTATACCCTGTTTAATTTATATCACTTTGTATAATTTTCCTCTATTTAATCATAAATTCTAAAAATATTAATCAATGAGTTACTTCAACTTTCACTATTTCAACTGTTCAACTAGAAGCTTATGCAAAAACTATCCCTTAAAAAAATTAATGAAATAAAATAAAAAAAAGTTGATTAAATTTTTACGTGAAAAAATACTTATTGCAAGTGAAAAATTTAACAATTAAAAGTTCATTTGATAAATATTTAGTACACTTCCCACCCCAAAAAAGTAATTACAATCAATAAAAAATAAAAGTCATGGTTGAAAAAAAATAACTATGGATATAATATGCTTCAGTTAGCTTATGTTAAAAAAACTGTCAACTTCTAAAACAATTGAAATTATGAGATGTGTAAAATTATTGAAATCTCTAACAATGTAGAATTTTGGGCAAAGCTCATGCTTGATGTCTGTAAGTTCCTAAAAATAAATTGTTACCTAATCAGCTGTTTATTATTAACATTTAGCTAAAGGAAAGTCTTAAATAAGTCAGTTCCTCCAATCTACTAAACTTTGAGCCAATTTTTCCACAATATATATCTAATAAATAGATCCACCCCCTTAATCAGTAGCTATGGCTATTAAGCAAATCACTTTTTTACCCAAAAATTAAAGTAGCAAAGAGATTATCCCAAAATCTAGGACGCTCCCTGATTGTTATTTAAAAAATAATAGTGGATCTGTCCATAATAAAAGGCAAAGGAATTTTTTTTTAGGTGACAAAGAAATAAGAATAAAAAATAATGAGCTTCAAATTAATAATATCAAATAGGGCGAAAAAAAATAAAGATTTTCGAATGAAAACTTGTTTTGGAAAAAAAAGAAGTCTCCAAAAAAGTAGCTCCAGTAAAAATAAGTTGCTTTTTAGCCTGTTTGTGCTGAAAAAAAGTCTCCAAAGTCGCCTAACGCCAAAAAAAAAAGTAACATTTAAGTAGCCCGTAGCAAACCTGGACCATTTTCTAGAACTTATTGAATTAAATATTCTCTGCTAAATAAGATTGGTATACTTGAATTTGAAAGATAAAAATGAAAAAATGGCTTAGAGTGAATAAAAATGATTCCAAAAGACATGAACAGATATTTCATAATATTTTCCCATGTTTAAATGAGCTAATTTATTACTCTAAATTATATTGTGTGAATTCTTTCTTACAATCTTCAACTTTCTTCTTCCCCTCTTCATTTTTTGTGAACATGAATGCAAATTGAATACTCCAGCCAAATTTATTTCCTAAAAGTCATTGACGATTAGAGACTACATTTCGAAAGTAGTTAGCTATCACTATATTAAAAAAAAGTTGCTGTAATTGAAATTCACAAAAAAAGAAAAAGGTTTTCCCCACAAATGCCCTGGTTTTACTGGTACCTGGTATTGCTCAGTGATTTTGATTAACTTATGCAATGTTTCTCAATGGTAAACTGCTGCACAACTTTTGTCCTACAAAAAAAAAAAAAAAAAATCTTCAAGCAAACTTAGAGAAAATTTGTACTATGAAAAATTTTGCACACATGCAAGAAATTAACACAAAATAAAAAGATTGGAGAAAGCAAATTTTATTCACCACAAACATTTTAAATTATCAAAAGCCTGTTGAAAATATGTTCCAACTCATATTCTATTTTCACAAATGAAAAATTCATTAAAAAATCATTTTCCTAGAACTGAACCAAGTGAAAAGAATAAATAAAAATTTAGAACAATTTATAAGCAGAGACCAACAAATACTGTAAGTAAACCATAGGAGCCAGGAAACATTTAAGACAAATGATTCCAAGAAAATTCAATGTAACTTGCAATTTGTAAGATTCTTGTTTCAAAAAAAAAAAAAAAAAAAACTGGTCGCTAAGGTACTGTTTTCAGTTGTCTAGAATTTGGCAGACCCTGCTTATAAATATTACACCAGTTCAGTTTTATTTTATCACACTGGTTTCATATCACATAGATGACAGAAAAATAAACTAAAATGGGTAGCTAAAAAATGAAAATAAAAGACACATATAGCAGTTATGCAACATAATGAAACTGATTAATTTAATATGCAACACATATTTTTTAATAATTGTAAATAATAATAATAATAAAAAAAAACATTAAGACAGATGAAGATATATACACAGAGCATGAATAGTATTCCACTTGAACCAGTCAAGCCAAAAGTTACATCATCACTAAAATGTTAATAACTTATATGTAAACTTGTTCACTAGCTAGACTGTCGGCAAATGGTTGCACCAAGGAACTAGTAGTGAAGTAGAAGATCAATCCAAAAGTAATTGAAATTGGAAGGGCAGGAAGGGCCTTCTTGAATATGGCCAAAAGCAATAAAGTTAAGCACAAACCCTAAAATATCACAAATAAACAAATAAGTAAAATAAAAGACATTAAAAAAAATTTCACCTTTACAATATTTATAATAAAATAAGTTTATAATGTGATATGTATAAGTAAAACTAGAGTTAGCATTACATAATCCAACACAAAACTTAATAATAGGGTTTTCAACTAAACATTTTTGTAGAGTTTTAAAGCTTAAAGATTATATAACATATAAAAAGAAGGACTCAAAGAATTAGAAACACAATTTAATATGAAAGTATGTGCTTCAATTTTAATGTGTAAAAAGCATAATTAGGACACAATTTCTTTTATATACCGAAATTTCAATACGTCCCACTTTTACTGGCAATATAGTATTTCATTACATTGATGTCTTGACTGTATTTTTTTTCTGTAATATATATATATATATATATATATATATATATATATATATATAGCAATACTTACAATTAAAATTGCAACAAAGCAGGCTAGAGTTGTGTTCCAATCACCATAAGATGATGCTTTACCAACCAGTACACTGTAAAATATGAAATCTCCAAGGCCTAACTTCACACCTCCTGGAATAAGTATTCAAAGTTAAGCATTTAAAACTATACAAAGGGATCAATAGGATTGATGGTAAAAAATGCTTTGAAAATTAGAACACAAAAAGAATAAATAATATATTTTAAAATTAAACTTACACTGAAACATTATTTTTCATTTCGGCAGTAAATTTGTATGGAGAAAAGTGGAAAATTTGCACTTAATTTTTCTAATAAAATATTTTTCTTTCAACTTTCAAAAATATTTTTGAACAAAAGAATGAGCAAATATAAAAAGAATGAACAAATAAAGGAGTAAATATTGCAGCAAATAAACAGGCAAATAAATAAATTTATTAATATGACAGAAAAAATAAAAGAAAAAATATTTTTGATTCCCTAGACACATCAGTAAAATTTTGCAACTTGATGTTCATGTTATCCTCCATCACTAGTGGAATACACGTTTGTACAATAAATCTAAAGTAAAATTAAATGAGAAAATGTAAAAAGCAAAACAAAAAATTTGCTGATACTGCCATTCACCTGCTTAGGGCAGTAAAGACCTGAAAACTATAATCTTTTGTTTATGTGAAACAAAAGCTTTAGGCTGTGAACTTACTTTCCTCTTCCTCGTGGGCTTCACTCTGAGGCGGCATCATGTGGTTCCTGTCTCCACCAGGGGGCCACCCGGAAGCTCTTCTGCTCCTCTCGGAGGAATGGTTGCTCCCATTGCCACCAAAAGGTTCATTTTCTTCAGGAGGCTCTTCCCCTTGCACATTATCTCCTAGTAATGGAAAAAACAAATGTCATGTACAGATATAAGATGAAAAATACACATATACAGTCAGGCCCGGATTTAGGCATGGGCCACATGGGCCCGGGCCCAGGGCGGCAAATTTTAGGGGGCGGCAGATTGTATCAATCAAAAATTTCCGCAAACAACAAAATAATTTCAGAATTTATTTCCTGCCTAAAAAATATACGAGTTGTACCGTACCAAGTGCGGTCGCTCGCTGGTATTCTAATTTTACATTAGCTACCAGTTTTTTTTTCTCTCTTTGCTTTATAAGAGGATTTTTGCCTCCAACTCGACTACTTTCGTATTCCATGCTGATGAGAGCACAATGAGCTCGAAACAGCTGTCCATGGATCAAAATGGCCGAGTTGGCGGTGTATTGCATCTTGCTGAAGCAGTGTTCGAGTTTTTGAAGACACATAATAGACATTCAAAACTGTCGTGGACAGTCGTTTGATAATGCATACAACATGTCAGGGATATACTACGGTTTGCAAGCCAAGCTGAAAGAAATAAATCTACTGATATCGTAAGTTTCTTGCTCTCGACATTCTCTTAATTTAGTTTGATCCCATGCTGCAGAATGTTGTACTGTAGCGAAAAACTTTTCCGACTTACTGCAAGCACTATACAATTTTTTCTCGTCATCTACCCATCGCTGGAACATTCTTGAGTCGTTTAACATACCCGGTGAGAAGAACGTAACAGTTAAAACGCTAAGCACAACAAGATGGTCAGCGAGAGAAGACGCTTGCAAAGGCTTAAATAAAAATTTTCAGCCTATTGAAAAATGTTTAAAGAGTTTGACCGATAGCCAAGAAGAGAGCGGAATTACGAAGAGCAAAGCTAAAGGGCTTTTAAAAGAACTAATTTCTTTTAAAACAATTTTCATGGCATCGTTTTGGGGAAATGTACTAAATGGATTCAACTCTGTAAGCCAGAAAATACAGTCTCATCTAATCAATTTGCATACTGTCCTCGATAAATTTGTGGACGAACTAAGAAATGCCTCAAGTTTTTTCATTGCTGATGCGCAGAAGAAATTGAATGATATCAAAGATGTTCTTGGCATAGACCGTGATTGTCCCAAAAACACAAAACGACAGAGGAAAAGGTGAAAATTTTTTGATGAATCAGAATCAGACTCATCTGAACTTGAAGAAGATGAAGAAATGGGAGAAAACCAGGTCCGTTGTCTGAAAGAAAACTATGCAATAATTATTGATAAACTTTCCACCGAGTTGAATAAGAGAACTGCTGTGTACACAGAGTTTTTAAACAGATTCGCATTTTTATCAAATTTGCGCCACTTAGATGTGGAAGAAATAACAGAAGCAGCGGCCTCATTGCAAAAGTTTTATACAGTCGAGATTGAAGGTTCTGCACTGGTGATTGAGTGCAATTATCTAAAGGGACTTCTGTCCCAAGAAAATCCAGCCAGTACTGAAGAAATATCCCTGTCAGAAGTATTTCGATTTATTAAGTCAAAAAATCTTCAAGACTTATATCCGAACATTAACATTTGCTTTAAAATGTTTATGCACACCAGCAACAAATTGTGCAGCTGAGAGATCTTTCTCTGCCCTTTCCAGGATTAAAAACTATTTGAGATTGTCAGTTGGCCAACAAAAACTGGTTCATTTTTCCATTTTGGCTATTAAAAATGATTAACTGTTAAATTAGACTTCAATGAGGTCATTGTTGCATTTGCCAATGTTAAAGCAAGACGTAAGAAGTTTTAATGTAACAGGTTTTTTTTTTCCTTTGTATTCTTTATCCATTAATAGTCAAGTACAACAAAATGACCGTTTATGCGCAGGTTTGTCTTATATTGTACATATTATGTTTATAGTTGATATTCCAGAGGAACAGGAACACTTTTTGTTTTCAAGTTTTGATGAAGTGCTATATTATCTCTGCTTTTTTTTTTTTTTTTCAATCAGATCACAGTTTTATTGGTACGTACTCATTTGCTTATTTTCTACCATATATGTTTTTCCCATTAATTAAGCTATTTAAGATACGTTCAATTTTACTATAGTATTATGCTTGTTTCTTAAAACAAATGGGTTTCCATACCAACAACAACTATGTTTAATTGGATAAAGAAAGTGATTCTATCTCCAACAATTAGCAGAAGTTTAACAATTCAAAAAACTGTTACAATAAATTAAATTTACTGTCAACTACCATGGTTCAATAACTGCACGTTACGACTATAATTTTGACCTTTGGAAAAAAATGTTTGCGTAATATAAAATAGGGGGTCTCAGTTATTTTTTATTTTGTGTTATATTCATCTTGTGCAAAATCAGAACATTTTACACTAAAACAAAGTTCCGTTTTTTTTGAGAGGGGGGGGGGGCGGCGATAATTTTCGGGCCTATGGGCGAAAGATGTGTAAATCCGGCCCTGTATACAGTGGAACCTTGATATCTCGACACTCCAAGGGTGTCAAGTTAAGTCGGTGTCAACTTACCAAGGTTCCATGATTTCAACTTCAAAAACGTTTTCTGTATTGCTATTCAATCTTCACAATCATCTGTCAAGTCATGAATCATAGAGAATCTTGTTCAATATTTTCAAATAAATTTTGCTCTACTTTATTTATTCACTTTTTTAAAAGTACAATTTTTTTATATCTAAGACAGAAAATTTTGTCAAATCAATGTCTGTACTTTGGTCTTTTGTTATTTATTACATGTTTATGATGTGATGACTACCGGTTACTTTTTGTTGTCTAAATTAATAATGGATACTTAAACTTTTCTGCAAAACTCCGAAATTTTAATAATGTGTCATTACTGATTACATCGTTTTATGCCACCACACATCAGTTCCATAAGCTAGTTTTGTGAAAGTTTTGTTGCAAGATAGAACATTAAATTTCTATTATAAAACAGTAGTTAGCACATTTTCCCAGAATTTTGAGCTGGGTCAGTGTTGCCGAGGTGTGGTTTGCTATTCAAATCTTTTTGAGTAGAATAATCGTCAGACATTACCTTGATTTGCTGCATTTGCATTTTCTCCAGAATGTCGTCTGTTTCTAACAGTATGATCAGTGTCACTCATATTAACAATCCAAGCCATAGCAGCTAAAAATGAAAAATATTTTTTTAATTGGCAGTTAAATCAGAGCTTCAAATTTTAACTTTTTGATTTTCATTAAAAGACACATAATTTTGCTCGAAAATTTTAAATTTCTGATTTTTTTACAAAAATAAAATTATAATTCATTTATTTGTCTCCTAACTAATGGTAATAAGCATCAAAAATAAGAAAAATTCGATTCTTATATCGGATGCAAATCGATTGCATTTTTTAAAATGAAGGCATCAAATTAAAAAAGGATGCAAATACAATAATTTATTAAGTTAAAAAAAAAATAAGAATGGCATCTTAACATTTATATTCAATGAATATTATCAGTAATTATCGGTATAATCACCGAAAATTCGAAAAAGCAAAAGAAAAAAAAAAAAGCCGAAGGTGGGAAGATAAAAGCATAATTTAAAACATTTTATTTCCGGTATTTTCTAACATGAAAATACCAGAATCAATCATGAAAATACCGGAAATCCGGTAAAATATCGGAATACAATCACGCCTGAGTAAATGCATTTTACTGCCAATGCTAAGAGCTTAAAATAAGTTTTCTGGTAAAAATCTAGAAAATTTTCAAACCATGCAAAAACAAAAATTATGTATTTGATGAATTTTATTACAAACTGAGTTTCAAATCAATATAAAAAGCATTTTGTTCAATTAGTTAAAAAATGGACAAAATAGGTTAGAACATTTTGGTTTTAAATCAATATTGGTACACTAGACTTTTGGAAACAAAAAAATTCGGGAAATGTCCTATATTCAGTAAATTATTGTATTTATTTGTTTATTTTACTTAAATAAAATTACAAATGGTCCAGGAAGGTTGCAGCAAAACCAAGAATATTAGATATTAATTATTTTACCATCCAAGTATCAATAATAAAAAAAATATCTGAATCAAACTAAAAAAATGCTTTTACTCATATGTTTTGGTTACTTACATGAATAAATAAGAGCTGGAAATATTGGTTCATTTCTTTCTTGAGCAGTTTCAACTAATATTCTCAGAGGTCCTTTCGGGCAGAGCACAGCAATTAAATCTGAAATATATACATACAGTTTTAAAAAATCATTATTAGAAAGAAAATGAAATGATAAGCTTTCTAATATGCTTGGCAGTAGAATTTTTTGTAGAAGTCTGCGACTTATATTGATCCCCCCCCCCCAATAGACTGGTAGGTAAACTGACAGCATATCATAAAAAACAAATCAGCACTGACAAATGCATAAAATAAGCTACTAAATTAAAAAACAATTAAATACCTACAAGCCTGTGGATTATATCCCAGTAAATTTTGTACAAACAGTTTGCTCAAATTTAAGATTAATTTTCTTTCGAATTTCAGTTTTTTTCTGCTTCAACTAAGAAATAGTCAGCAGACTTTCTCAAGAGTCTGCAACATACGTAACGGCCACATGCTGTCTCTGCTTGAGGGTATTACAATAGCAAAGGATTCAATTGATAGCAATTTATTGATAACAGCATTTAATTAATTCATACATTTCAACATAATTTATTTAATTCAAGAGAATATTTGAAATATATTCATAAGTAAAAAAATGTTCTTGACCATAAAATAGATTGCTATATTTTTCCAGTACATCTATTCCATTTGGCTGTAAAGAAATATTCTAGCCTTGGCAGGGACACTGACATGTCCTCAGATTACCAATAGCAAACTATAAAATCTCACCAAAAATAAAAAGATAATTCCAGCACTTCAAATACTTTTATTAAAGCAGTAAAACAAGGAAAGCAATCTAAACTCATAAAGGATAAAATTCACTTATTTCAATATTCTTACTTGAGCTGCACCAGAGTTAAATATAGAATTCCACAAAAGGTTTTATTTTCTCAGGCATACAAGAATATTTCAACACTTAAAAATTTAAACAGAGAACAGATTTGCACCCTGCAAGCAGTTTATTTCTCTCCTGATAGATTACATTTCACCTGAGCAGATGCTGAATACAAACTGAGATAGCAGTCCTATGAATGGTTAGAGCCAATGAAAGTAAAAAGTGGATTAATATTAAATTCACTAATGAAAAGGATCTGTGCAGCAACCAACATCAGACGTAAATACTATTTCTAACACTGAAAGAAAAGTCAAAATTGTAATATTTTTCCAAAAAAAAAAATGAAGAAAGCAATTTACCCCAAACTGATATAACACCCAAGACAACCCAGGCTGTCCAATTAGGGAGGTACTTAATAAAGACCAGAGCCATCAAAGCAGATACTAGAATCAGGTAAGCTTGCTGAAGAATGAGAGGTCCTTTCCAGTGAATACAGACCATCCCCACGACACCAAAGTTCCACATGATTATGGATACCGTGATGTAATCCATGGGAATATTATATGCTCTCAATACTTCCCTGAAATAAAAGATTAAAAATTACATTCTTAGTAAAATAAAAATTAATTTCATACATTACTAAAAGTTTTATTTGTGACAAGCAAGGCAAATGACTTTTTAATTCAGTAAGTTAAATAGAGCTCAGATCAACAGGACTCGGATTTAGTTGATTGAATGGAATTTGAAAAAAAAAAAAAAAAAAAAATACATAGTAACACAAATATAATAAATAACTATTTTGGACATTTTTGAAACATTTCTTTTGACTCCTATATTTTAACTACTAAGCAATATACCAACAGCCAAGTGAGTGGCAACTAACTGCATATTTTAGTTCTTGTTTTTATGCGATGGTTAGCCACCTTCACAACTAATGCAGAAAATTGAATTGCATAAGTTTATTTTATGAGATTCATAAACATATTAGGTTCATATGGCAGAATGTTTAAGTGCATTATGTATTTTTTATACCTTTATTGGTAAACTTAGCAATAAAATTACCCACACACAAATAAACTTAATTAAACTTTTTATTTTTAATCCTTTTCTTTCTTTCTGAAATCTTTCCTAGCAGTTAAAGCTAATATCATTCCTCTATCAATATACAAAAGACTTATTGTTATAATACAGCGTATGTACTACTTCTAATATATAAACAATGTCAAAATTACCCTTTCTGAAAGAATTTTCCAACATTCGTGCTCATACAATTTTCATACTTAGTATGTATGTTCAAGCAGATCATTTTCTTTTAAAGACTTTTGTTTTTTGTCCTTCAATGTTTTTTTTTTAATCTAAAAAGGCTGTTTCTTACAATATTCGAGTTTTTTAAATTCCTTATGACTTTTAACTATACGACTTATTTACTTTTTATCAGAAAAACTTTCAAGATTGCTGGATAAACTTTTCCAGCAATATACTATTTTCTATGTTTTTACTATTTCAATTAGGTTGCTGCTTTGAAATATCTTCCAGTTTCTTGAAAAACTTCTTTAACTGCTTTCAAGCCACTCTAAATGAAGCTTCATTTAAACATTTTTGGTTAGAAAAGACAATCAAATCCAGCTCTTTTGTGCTTCTCAAATATGCAAGTCCACTAGAAGTGTTTAAAAAAGTATTAGTCCGGAGAAAAAAGCATAATAGTATCGAAATTGCATGCTTACCCTAAGTATATATAAGCAAACAAGAAAAGCAGCATCAACGATGAAACAATCAACCATCCATGAATGACCTGAAAAGTAAATGAAAAATAAATAGAAACATAAGACATAATATTTGAAAAGTTTAAACTCTCTCAATCAAAAAATTTCTAAATTCTAAAACAAAGATTTTAGAAAAATTAAATTGCAAATATATACCATCATCAAACTGAATACAAAATTGAGTTGTAGTCTTTTTAAAAACAACACTAACGATGCTTTCATACTACTATAGAAATGTGTTTTTATTTATTTTTTACATTCAAGGTTTACAAAATATATAACTAAGAAAAAAATTCTTTTGGCAGTATGCATTATCTTCCGCAAATTCAGAACCATTAAAAGATGCATAGAAAGAAAATATGATGAGAAATGAATAAGCGTGCACAAATCTGAAATTTCAAGTCAAAATTTGCCTTACATTTAAAGAGATTGTTGAAAACATAAATATAAATTGAAAATACCGTGAAACATTGATTTTATGTTTCTCAAGGGACTGGGTTAAAAAAATGCAAAATGCGGAAAAACATAAAATATAGGAAATAATAAAAAAGCAAAAACTAAACAGTAATCGGTGGAAAAAACATAAAATGCAGGGGAAACGCAGATTTGGGGGAAGTAAACTCGGGGCTTCCCTGTAATTTTAAATTACAATGAATGATCAAAGTGACATATGAATTTTGCAAAGAGTTTCAGAGAGCTAAAAATGAATGTGATGAGGTAACTTGTTTAACTATATGCTGAGTCTAGGGCCCTAAACTTGATCCACTAAATCAAATTCACTCTGTCTGCACGAATCAATGCCTTAGTTCACTTGGTAATAAAAGTCATTCCTGGTCACCTGGAAGATCTGTGTGCAGGGTATCTGCTCAACCTGGACTTTTCAATTCCATGACTTTCCCTGACTTTCCATGACTTTTGCGGACTATTTTCCATGACTAAAAAAAAAAAAAAAAAAAAAAAAAAAAAAAAAACGAACTCTGCTTTGTTTTGGAAAATTATGCACTTAATATTCTATCTTGCAAAGCAAATGACCAAACATGGCGACTGCGTTTCACAGCAACAGAAGTCCGTTCGCTTTTGAGGTCAAAAAACGATCGTTTCCTACCGACACCCTCCTCCCCACCGTGCTTGTCCTCAAACGTACTTTCATGTAGCAATGAATTGTCTGTCCATAAATTTTACTGTAAGTTTAGATCCTGATATGAGTGAGGCGAAATCTGACTTTAAAACGGAACTCGTTGAGTTCCTGCCCCCACCCCCCCTACCTACACGATTCTTTAAAATTCAACATCGTTTTTTAATTTGTTTTTCTTTTGCATAAAACTCCTCGAAAGAAAAAGATTCAAAAAAGTTTTAAAAGAAAAAGGAATCAAATGAAGCGGGTGGGGGGGGAGGAGACCAAATGTAAAAGGCAAATCTGCCTATGACGGGGGAAAAAACCATCAAAAAAACCATAGAGTCTATCTTTTTGTCGTTCAAGGTCATATTTTATCAGATGACCGAGTCCGCGTGCACATGCGCAGTTACACAAAATTCGCCGCTCACGGTTTTAACGTTGAGAATTCATCTAATTGGTCAACACAATGCAACTTGTTGGAAATTGTAATTGACAAATCAGATTGCACCCAATAACGAAGTAGAATGACGGCGGAAGTGTTTTCGTTCTTCCCAGATCGCGGGAAAAATTTCAATCGGTTCGGAGCGCTAAAATCCATGACAAACAGTCAGTTTTCATGACTTTTGGACATTTTTCGCTGAAATCCATGACTTTCCATGACCAATTTCGATCATATTTGAAATCCATGACTTTCCATATGCGCGGACACCCTGTGTGTGTCATTCATACACTCACAGAATCAATCCTGGCTGAGTTTATGAATGAGAAATGCTTAAATACACCATTAGACCATTACCAATTTTACACAAATAATTTCTGACACCTACACTTAATTGCCTATAAAGTGAAAAATAGTAGAGACTTGAGGTTTTGTGTGGTAATATAGAATCATGACAGTTTACACATTTTAAAGTATTTTCGCAAGAATTATTGGGAGAAATAAACTGTTAGGAGTGAAGACTGCAAAATTGATGAACATTGAGGAACCAAATTTGGAACATTGTGGACAAAGATATGCAGCAAATCAGTGCCCTGGAGAAACTAACATTATTAAAGTTTCAGCTTTTTGTTGTTTCATACTTCATACCCCAGTACTTTGTTGCAAGCAATATATTCAACCTTCAGATAATGTACGAAAGTTGTGAGTTTTCAATTCTTTCTGCTCTGACCTCTTTCCTTTCAGGTCAATTTTTATTTATAGATATGTTTTGTTAGGAAAAAAAGAGAACAACCAAAAAGCAGTAGCATGTTCCTTTTATAAAAAAAAACCCCTTAACGCCATTACTTTATTACTTAACACGTTGCATAAAACCAAGCTTTTTGAATCTACAGTTGAACCTTGTGTTAATTTGAACGTGCTTAAAATAAATCACTGCTAAAATTTAAGTATTACATGTCCAATGCCTGCCTTATGGTCCGTAGTATATAGTT
This sequence comes from Uloborus plumipes, assembly GCA_038373865.1. Lineage (NCBI taxonomy): Eukaryota > Metazoa > Arthropoda > Arachnida > Araneae > Uloboridae > Uloborus > Uloborus plumipes. Next base: position 13,873 of record JAXGGA010018082.1, read on the forward strand.
CTTCGTATAAGACTGACTACAGTTAAGACAAAATGATTTTAAAGGCTCCTTGGAATGCATTTTAAGGAGGTTCGACTGCATTGGCACTTTCTTTCATTCCTGGCATTTTTATTTGAGCAGTATAGGATAGAACATGAAAAAAAAAAAAAATGTTACCTTATAAAACCGGAATTTATACAAGAATATCAGCAAAATGGTCATGCATACGATGACACCCATCAATATGAAAGCATTTGCGAAAGACTGCCAAACTTTTGTAGGAGTATCTACTGTCTGATCAGTGAAAGGTGTGTAGACTCTACAAAGAGAAGAAACAGAGATTAACATTTGATTATTCACTTATGAACACTACAATTTTTAAATTCCTCCAACTAGGATGTATACTCATTCTTCAATTAAAAAGAAAATTAAGGACTCAGCACATTTTATGCATGAAAAAAAGTTGCTTTTAATGATGGAAGAAACAATTATGCAAGGTAATAATTAGAATACAAGCCGTTAATCAGCAATCTCGCAAAAAAGTGTAAAAGGACAGAATTATCTTTGATAATTCCAGCTCAATAGAGCTTGGATAACCCTCTAGCTCTGTTGAGATGATTCTATTTTATTCTTAGATCTAGAGCAGGGCTGTCCAACTGCTAAGAGCCCTCGGGCCAGAATTTCGATCACTGATCACCTGCCGGACCGCAGTTTGAAAAAGTTGAACAATAGCCTGTTATATTCAAACAGTTAATAGTTGAACTATTAATTACAATTACAAACAACTTACATTTTAAGGTGAAAACTGAGGCCTATCAGCCTTCTTTACAAGGGCAGGAATGTCAACATCGATGTTAGTCGTTGCCAGCCGAAGAAGGTCTAACAGTGAACTGTCAGAGAGAGAGAGGTCCTGTGGCGATTCTTGATAGAGTTCATTACCGAAAAAGCACTTTCACATAAATATGTGCTCCCGAACATAGAAGTTATTTTCAGTCCGAGGTCACGTAGATTGGGGAACCGTTCAGTTGGAAGCAATTTGAAGAACTCGAATCCCCTTTCGGTTCATGTTTGAAAGAACGGGTAAACCTGGAGATCGCAAAGTTCTAATTGCAGGTTTGCCAGTTGTTCCTCAATGTTTGCTGTGACTGGGTTACTGAACAGAGCCACTTCATTCTTGATACTCTCAAAATCTGAAAATCTGGTGTTGAATTCGTCAATAATTATCTGCAGTTTAGCGCAAAACTCAGAAAAGTCCAGCACTTCCTCACACTTTGACGCCAAACGACTACAGCTGGCGGAGTGAGACAAGTTATTTTTGCCCAAAGTTACATGGAAAATTTTCAGCTTGTTTCTAAACCCATTTACGTGTGACATTAGATCAGACACCAGTTGACCTCTTCCTTGAAGTTTTAGGTTCAGATCGTTGAGGTGGCAAGTAATATCAGTTAGAAAAGCCAGGTGACGTGAAAAATCCATGCTTAAAAGTTCTTGTTCCAGGTTTTCTGACAGATAAAACTGTTGAAGGAAAAGAGGGATTTCTGTTCTCAAATCGAAAAATCTCTTGAGGCAGTTTCCAGCATTGAGCCACCTAACTTGATTGTACACAAGCAGGTCTCCGTATTCTGCTTCAATTTCCCCCAAAAAGTTACGGAACTGCCGATGCATAAGAGCTCTGTTGCCGCCTCTGATCATTAGAGATGAGTTTAGACTTTCACAACTTTTTTGAGGGTTTCAGTTTGCTTCACCGATTTCCCGCATAAAGCATGCTGGTGAATGATGCAATGAAGTGCAGGGCATTTCATTCCTTTTTTTCTTAAACATCCAATCAATCCGATATTTTGGTCCTACCATTGCCTTTGCACCATCTGTGACTATGGCGGAACACTTTTTAAAACCTCCGACACTGTTGACCGTTTTCAGCACTGCTTCAAATATGTCCGTACCCTTTGTTGTGGAGTGAGGAGAACACATGGTAAGGAGATCCTCTCTGATCTCAAAGTCTTCTTTTGCAGTACAAATGAAAATCAAGAGTTGACTGACGTCCGACTGGTCTGTACTCTCATAGATACACAAGGAGAAATAACAGCATTTTTCAATCTCACTCGACAATATCTGTTGTATTTGATCACCCATTTCGGCAACTCTTCGCTGGACGGTCTGATGAGAAGCTGGAACCGAATCAAATTGCTTAACAATTTTGCTATCCCCAAATGCTTTTGCCATTTCTACAGTACACTTTTTAACCAAGACACCATCAGTGTAAGGTTTTTTTTGCTTTAGCAAGCTCAAGTGAAATTGCATACGAAGCATGCAAAGCATTGTACTGGTCAGCTTTTACTTGAGTAAACACACCAGTTTGTTTTTGCAGTTTTGACTTCAGTTCTGAAACCATAAGAGATCTTGCTTCTCGATATTTACCGTGGCACCCTTCGTGAAGACTCGTATAATGCCTTTTGACATTGTATTCCTTGCACATAGCCACAATTTGCATACAAATCATGTACTGGAGTTTGTCCTTCCTATTTGTAATAAAGTACTGGGTTTCCCAGCGGTCCTGGAACATACGATTCTCGCTTTCAATCTTTCGTTTTTTACTCATGATGGAAGATGAAATATATGCAGTCAACTACTAGAGCTAAATCAAGATCATCAATGGAAAAGAGAGGATTGTTGACGACAGAAAATTCTCAACAAAAACCGCAGCGTCAGTGAGCCCTCCCCCCTTTCTTTATTTTGAACCAATTACAGGCAGGTTTTACTTATCTCTGTCTCCCCCGCCTGGTATTACCAATGAGAGGCAATGCTATTTCTAGGAATTTGTTTAAAGCGACATGTGCCTGGGTATTTACAGGGTAGGACTGCTTGACCTTGACCTTTAGATGTCCCCCCTATACGTTTTCTCCCAATACAATGAAAGGAGTGAAGAGCGATCGAGAGAGAAATTCGGGAACCGCGGTTTGACCAAGAATAGTAGTCTTGATGCTTCCCCATACCATAAAATTTCGAAAAAAGAAATCTGCTGAATAAGAAGTTGGCGGGCTGCCAGTTGGACAGCCCTGATCTAGAGCATAATTTTATGTTTTAGATAAGCAAATTTAATTCTGTTATCTGTGCAAGAAACATGGCAAATGAGTTTAGAATTGCTTCAATTTTTTTACTTTCCTTGCAAGCAGCATTTCAGTCTCATAAAAACCACACAAACATGTCTTACTTTTAAGAGGAAAAAATGTCTGTAATTTGGTTGCATGAAATTTTCCTTCTAATCACCCAGTGAAAGAAACTAGAAATAGTTTTTTCAGTTCTCTAACTACTACTCATTTCTTCCGGTTAGGAAATGAGTAGTAGTTGAAATATGCACTAATGGAATAAGTTGAACAATTTTAGGTAACAGAGTTGCTTGATCAGTGCCATTGAAGTTTTTTCACACCCTTTGTCTTTCATTTTAAAGCAATAGCCCTTGAGACCTGTCTGCTTATACATCCTTTATTTGCATCAACTGACGTCATACTAATTTAACATATTTCGCTTAACCTGTTGGATCCGGGGTGTTCATATAGAAATTTTTCTTTCGACCCAGGTAGTACGACAGTTGAACCACAGATTTCTTTCCGTTGAAAAGAGAAGGTATAAACTGTCATACTAGACGTATGAAACCTTGAAAAAGTCCCCGGCTCCAAAGGGTTCTAATGAAAATCTCAACCCCATCCTCTAAAATAAAGACTTATGGTACAACATGTGTACCACCTAGTTCCTAAAGGTGAAGGTAACAAAATTTACTACACATATAATTTCAAAAAAAAAAAAAAACTTACAGGTAAGTGTTAGTGTGAGTATAAAATGTAATTGAGCTTGTGGTGGCAACAACAACCAGCATGCACAAGGAAACAGGAATGAAAAGCTTGATCACATGTTTGGCCCCATACTTTAATTCTTCCTCCTCTTCTTCATCCCATGATTGCATGTTGGGCCTACAGGGATATGACAAGGCCAAATTACTCACAATGGAAACAAAAAACAAGGATAAGAAAAAAAAATATAAATGAAAATGACAAACTTATGTTCAGATCCAATAGAGTGGAGCCTCAGTAACTCGACACCCTATGGGACCATGAAAATATGTCAAGTTAAGCTGGTGTCAACTTACCGAGGTTTTATAATTTCAACTATTGTAGTGATTTCTGTATTGTTCTTCAACATTATAAAAATTAATTTCAGTAAATGATTTTCCCTTTCTTTCTTTTTTTAGAACATAAAAAAAAAGATAATTTTGAACACCTTAAAAGAATTAAATCCATAATTTTGAAAAGAGACAAAAGCTTTTTGTCAAAACGAAGAGCCTGCTTACACTTGCTTGAAAAACATGTATTGTGCTAGTGCTGCCTTATTTCTCTTCTGAACTAGGTACATTTCTTCAACCGCTTCCTAGCCCAGGGTTGCAAACTAAGTGTAGTGGCTGTCTCATCTGGGTAATAGTGCAAAGTCTAAAAAAGAGCTCTTTCCAGAAAACTATGAAATGACCTACTCATAAATAGCAGAATTCTCAGAAATGGTTAATGCGAAAAAATATCGGTACGGTAGTAAATAGTGGAATGAGTGGATGTCGACTAATAGAGGTTTCTATAAATGTGTGTTAAGTTAGAGAGACTTGCACCTATTAAAATTAATATTGGACCAACCAGTGGAAAAAAAAACGTCGAGTCACAGCAGTAGTCAAGTTATCCATCTGTCGAGTTTCACTGCATACATGTTTTGACACTTTAAAAAAATGACAGGACAATGTTAGTGATTGAATCTCGATTCTATAAAAATTTCTTGGATTAAAGGTCATTCAAACTCTGATGGAAACAATAGAGCTGATTTTCTAGCAAATCAAACAGCAAATGGATTATTAGTAAAAACAAAACAATATTCTTTACCATTTCCAATAAATTTTGCAAAATATAAATTATTACAAGACTTATTGACTGATTGGTAAGAACGTTGGGATAAAGAACTTACAGGATGAGAAATCTATAAAATCCGCTCCAAAGTTAAATTTACTCCTTTGAATTTAGATTAGGGGTGCACAACCTTTTTCAGTGAAGGGCCATATACGTAGCAGGAGCTCCATTTGAGGGCTGCATGCCAGACCATTATTTGGAGGGCTCGTAAAAAGAAATCCCCCCCCCCTCACAGGCTCTGAGAAAGTCATGTTTTCTGTTTTTGTTTTTTAATTTTGAATACATTTTGCTATATTATTTGCATTGAGTACATATCCTTTGCCCCATGGAAAATTAAAAAACTGATGGGCCTGGCAGCATGCACCAGCACTTTGCTGATGATAATAATGTAAGAAAAGTTGTAATTGAAATATTGAAGATTTTTACTAAATGACTTGTTGGGGAAAAAATACGAACTTTATTAAAATATGAAACTACAAAATATTTCATATTACGTAACTCACAGTGAAAAGTTAAACCTTTTTCAGTGAAAAAAGGTTTTGATCTTATGATACTAAGCAGCCTTTCTCATTAAAGTTTCTCAGTCATCAGAGGCTTAATACTTTGCATGTTTTGAAAAAGGTGCTACATGTCTGCAATATTTTTGCAACTTTGTGCTCTAATAATGTTAAACTTTATTAAAACTAAAGAAATCAAACATTTTATTCAGCAATACAAAATCAATATGTAATTGGAGCACAATAAGATACAAAAAGGACTCTTGGCAAAACTGCCAACAGTTCCAAAGGAACTAGGCCACAGTGCAAACACAAAATTCTACCATTAGCTGGATATAATATGAATATCAAACAAAATGATGACTTAAAAAAAGGAATCATGATACAAAAATTCACAAATATTAGTTTTCTAAATAATTAGGGAAATGCCATGAGACCAAAATTAGCAATTGGATGGCTGAGATCGAAATGTATCTACCAATTTTTATACATGGGTTCATTGTTGATAGCGAAATTCTCAACATGCTTGCGTCTAAATTCGTTTCTTCAAACGAATTTAGGAGCGTTTTTATTCGGTGTGTGTAGTTTAAAATACAATCAGCAAAACCTTTTTGCTTTTTCCTTCCCCTCTAAGTTAAAAAAAAATAATAATAATTTTTTTTTTGTTTTGTTTTTCACCACAAAAAATCAGATGCACTCGCGGGCCGCACATCGCTACGCAGCGGGCCGAATCTGGCCTGCGGGTTGCAGGTTTTGCACCTCTAATTTAGATAAACATGAATTATTTTTCTTCACTTGCCATGGTCCATTTTCTTCGTACCTAAAAATATTCCATCTAAGAAATACTGATCTCTGCTGATGCAAAGCACCTGGAAATCCTCAACATTACGTACAACATTGTATTCATACTTCTTCATTCTATCTTCGTTCTACAGGCAATTGGACTTAAGACTTAAAAAACTATTATTCGTTTCCTGCAGCAAAAAAAAAATACTGCTCTTATTTCTATTCTAATAGACAATGAGAATTTTCTTTTTGGATAATATATTTTTTCTTTCTTTACGTCAATTCTATTAACTACACCTTTTTCTCGTTCTTTCCTCTTTTATTTATATATTTATCTACATTTTTTTCTTTAATTATAATGTTTTATTTATTTATTTTTTCATTCAGTTTTTGTTATTTATATATTTTATTTATTTATTCTCTTTTTCATTTATTTTATTTATTTATTTATTTTTAAATAATTTTTTTATCCATTACCTTTATGTAAATATTTTACTTATATTTTTTTTTCTTTATTATTAACCAAAATTATTTTTCTTGTGTATATACCAAATTGAATGTTTACCCTTGTGGATTGCTTTGTAAATTTCGAATATGTCATCCCTTAATTTGTTAAATTTAACATTGTTGAATATGTACAAAGGGATGGCGCATTTTTGAAAAAAAAAAAAAGACTGAATCTGCCAAACCTCGGAGGAGGTCTTCCGACAAAGCGAGCACCTCCTGCTGAACCATCAGAAAGGGCCTGCCCAGTTTCACCGTCTCGGAAGGATACTTCTGTATCTACGGGTCCATTGGCTTGCTGAAAGGAAAAAATCAATAAAACGTTATCGAAGCATTCAGAAAGCAAAGATGTTCCGCAAAACAGATAGTTGACAGAGAAAGGACAGCACATACATTCCTTACCGGCGAATACATTTCGTTGCGACCCCCTACGGAGGGGTCAGAGACCGACTGGGGCATCCTGTCCCTTCCGCTAGCTAGGATGGACTGCAGGCTGCTGTCCGTCTTGGAATACTGGCTGTTGACAAACGACGTCATCAGTTTGGTGTTTTCTGTGGCTGTTTCCCCGTCACTCTCATTCATAAGCTGTAAATGAAATATCATCCATGAATAAGGTGACCGTTAGTGTTAGAAATAAGAATTTGAATCTATGTACCATGATGACACCTAGTATAAATTTCTAGGAGTCAAAATGAGCAACTTAGGTGCTATTTTAATCAACGAAATGTATATGCATTCCAATATCAGAAAAAAAAAAAAAGAAAAATTACAAATGCTACATATTTAGCATATGAAGATCTGTAAAATCTGTGGAAGAAACTAGTTTATTAAAGACAACATTGATTGTAAAATAATAATGAATTAACTAACTTATAAAACCAGTCAACCAGTTTATCAAACTCGCTAACAATTGCAGTGAGCGTGTAATGCACAGAAAAGTATTGAATGATGAAACCCCATTTTGGTTAGAAATTAAACAACAAAATGCTAACTATCTGGAAGTGATATGCTAGTCATTCGCTATCATTATTACTTTCTTCTATATAGAAGCAATTTGGGTAGGAAATTTGAGCTAGGGTGCAGCAGAACAAACTTTGGGAATCGCTGAAATAAAGTACTGCAGTTAAACACAAATTGAGGAACTCACCTTGGGGTTTGTGAGGACTCACACAAAAAGAAATAGAACTGAAACCAATTTTCATTATATCAACATCATTGTTACTACAATAAAAACCATATATTTCAGGGGACAATCCTATCTCCCCCCAAATATAGAATTGATTAAAAAAATGTTTACACTATATGTGGCATGTCAGAAAATATTGAGATTTGCGTGACATTTATAACTTTTTCCAATGACAAAGAGGTTTCTTCAAGGTTCTGTACATCAATATCACAATTCTACAACAAATTGGATCCTTCTTTCCCCCTCTTTACACAGTGACACACTTCGCTTTACCCCATTCCTCTTTAGTCAAGCTATGTTAAATAAATAGTTTTAAAAAATGTTTTATTTCAACTAAAATGTGAGAAGTTCTTGCTACCACTTCTTTCTCAAACTTTGAACGTGAAAAGCATGCGTTGTTTTCTTATGTATGTATATTGTAACATTTCTTCTGTTGCATTCATTAAAAGCTCTACTGCAGGCTCAATTTTGGGTGGTTGGGAGACTGTCCTTGCCTCGCCTTGGAAATTATGAAGAACATGGTTCTTGTATTTTTTGTTCCTTTAAAATCATATGAATTGAGCACGTTCCGACTTGAATCCTGTTTCGAGAAATTTAATATAAAGGGTTCGCTATATCTTTCCATTGTGCATGCACAAAGGCCGTGGTGGCCCGATCGGTAAGGCATCGGACTCGTGTCCGGTGGGACCCGGGTTCGATCCCAGCCGATCAAAGATCCACCGCCTTGATTAATGGTGGCTGGGAGGCGTTAAAAATGTCGTGGTCACAAAGTCCTCCAAGTGAAACGATACCTCTGGGGGTGCTGGGCCTAGGGTTTGCTCGACCCTAGGTTCTGGTTCAAAATTATGAACAGAGCGCCCTTCAGGGCCCTATCCCGGTTAAACCACGAAGCTGTGGTAGGTACGGGGGACCCTGGAGGTGTGAAATGAAATGTGCATGCACAAGCACAAGTTATTTGAAGCAGAACATCAAAGTGAAGCCTGTATTATTACTTAGCGAAGACAGTGTGTTTCTCACGAATAACGTTGTTCAATTTCAAACATTTGTATCAAAATGCAGAAACTGATACCTGATCCTTAAAACGATTTTTGC
>JAXGGA010018083.1:0-22856 GCA_038373865.1 Uloborus plumipes
GCAGAGTAAGGATTTTTCTCCCAGCTCATGACTTAAACAAGAAGTTCTGTCAAGAACTAAACGAGCCTACTTTCCCGTACATCGACATAGGCATTGTAGCATCTGATCAATATTCTCTTGATTATCTAAAACTAAAAATTATGTCAAACATATCTTTTTGCACTTAAAGCTGATTTCTGAAAGCAAAATATACCCCTCTCATCAGATAAAATAGACACGTAAAAAGTAAATAAACGAGTCAATAAAGTTTTGTCGCACCTTTAAAAGAATGTAACTGCTATAGTTCTTCCGTAGAAAAATTCCACAATCGTTTTCAAAAGAAAAAAAAATAAATAAAATAAAAGTACAAAGAACTTCAAAACACATTTTATCAAAGAAAGAAAAAAAAACTCGTTCGTTAATAAAATGTCTTGAATTTCATTTTTAATCCGTTGCCAGTTGTTAAATATAAATAAAGAATAAAATGCTCTCGTGAATGAAAAATTTTTGTTAACAAAAAAAATCGTCTGGTAAAAAAAAATAATAATAAATTAAACAAAACAAATAAATAAATATACAAAAAATCGTCTGCCCAGTCAGTCATTTTTTCTGAAACTGCATTTCCGCCATGTTTGCGGAGTCGGAGTCGGAATCAGAGTCCTCACAGAAGATTATTCAAAAAAGTACTTTACAATACATTATTTATCAAAACCATTTTCTTACAAAGTTAGTTTGAAGGAAATCCGCCTTGAAGTTCAGAATCAACATTCAATTTAAATTTCTCCGTAGGCGCTCATGTTAAAATGTTTTCTGAACGGTTCATCATTGAACGAAAAATGGTTCAAATTGAAAAGTGAAATATAGGAATGAGCCTCTCCGAGATCTTTCGAACAAAAAAAAGTTTATTCAATTCGGACGGTTCACTTAAAAGTTATTAGGTGGGGAAAGGTTGTTTGAACAGTTCAATGTTGAACAAAAAAAATGTTCAAACTGAAAATTTAAATACGGTAATGAAGCATCCTTGCTGAGATCTTTTGAACAAAAAATAGTTTGTTTAAATCGGACTGTTCATTCAAAAGTTATTAGGTGTGAGAGCTTGTTTGAACGGTTCAATGTTGAACGAAAAATTGTTCAAATCGGAAATTTAAAAACGGGGATGAAGTATCCTTGCCGAGATCTTTCGAACAAAAAAAAGTTTGTTTAAATCGGACGGTTCACTCAAAAGTTATTAGGGGTGAGAGCTTGTTTGAACGGTTCAATGTTGAACGAAAAATTGTTCAAATCGGAAATTTAAAAACGGGAATAAAGTATTCTTGTTAAGATCTTTCGAACAAAAAAAACTTTATTCAATTCGGACGGTTCACTTAAAAGTTATTAGGTGGGGAAAGGTTGCTTGAACGGTTCAATGTTGAACGAAAAATTGTTCAAATCGAAAATGTAGATACGGGAATGAAGTATCCTTGAAAAGACCTTTCGAACAAAAAAAAGTTTGTTCAAATCGGACTGTTCATTCAAAAGTTAGTATCGCGGGACTGGTTGTTTGAACGGCTCAAAGTTGAACCAAAAATTGTTCAAATCGAAAAATCAAATATGGGAATGAGCTGTACTCGCCGAGATCTTTCCAACAAAAAAAAGTTTGTCCAAATCGGAATGTTCATTCAAAAGTTATTAGGGGGGGACAGACAGACCGACAGACCGACAGACCGACCGACACACAAATTCCCCATCTCAATACCCTACTTTCAAATTTTTAATTTTTCGATATTTATTTCATTTTTTTGTTTCTTTTTGATTTTTTTTTACTTGGCGATATTTTTTGAACTTGGCGATATTTTTTGGACTTGGCGATATTTTTTAGACTTGGCGACATTTTTTAGATGCATTAAGCCAATTTTAATGCTTTTTTCGTCTCTTTTATTTTTAACGGGAAAGTAGGCTAATAAACAAAAAGGAAATAATAATAATAGCAATTATCTGCGAAATGAACTTGGAACTGCGAACAGATAGCTAAGGGTTGGAGAAAAAATAGGATTGCTTCTGATAGAGTGACCAGCTATTTAAAATTATTGCCATCTGATGTCTTTGGTGCGACGTTTTGACCTTATTTTGGCAGAAAATTATCAAGATTTTTTTTTTGTTAGATGCTTACAGGGGGTGTTTCAGTAATACTCAGGAATTAATGTATTTTTTCATATGTTAATGTTGGAAGTCTGGTATTGTCTGTTTTGCTACGCCTCCCTACTTCCGCATTTTCCCCTCCGAATTTTTGGCCAATATGTCGGTGATTATTAATGACATTCATCATATAAACCTGATGAAATGTATTCTAAAATTATTTGACTTTAATAAATTATTTTATTTACCGTTTTTATACTTCTGATGCTTTCATTTTGAAAAATGTGATCTCTTTGCATCCGATATGAAAATCGAATTTTTCTTATTTTTCAAGCTAATTACTCTTTATTAGGAGGCAAATAAATGAAAATTCGCTTTATTTTTTTGTTCAGATCCTTATTTTAAGTTTTTTAAAGCAAAATTAACTTTTATGAGTCTAAATGTTAAACGCTGAATGGATCGTTTCATTTTATCTTTACATTAATTGTGTTCACAGAAATAAAATATGTTTATCATAGACCTTTAAAATGCAATTTAAATTTTCTTTTCCAAAATAAATCCTTTTATATACCGTTTTTATGCTTTTGATGCCATCACTTTGAAAACTGCAATCTCTTTGCATCCGCTACAGGAATCGGATTTTTGCATTTTTGTTGTTTTATTCGCTTTTTTAAGAAGAAAATAAATGAAATTTATTTTTATTTTTTATTAAATTCGAAAATTTTAAACGAAATCCCGTATTTTTTAAGAGTTGCTTCTATCAGAAAATAAAATACTGAATCGATGCTTTTTTTTTTTTTCAATTATTTTAAGATTTTAAACATCTTCAGTTCATATTTAGTATAATTTTACGTAATTTTGGGTTTAAAAAAGAGATTGATACATCTGGGAGGCCACAAAACCTCCCACCTAAAAATTTCTATGATGCAATTCCATTGAAATTTTTATTATCCACAACTGATAAAATTTCCATCGAAAAAAATTAAGAATAATTAGTGAAGGAAAAAAAACCAGTTAAAAATGTACAAATAAAACAACATTCAAAATGAATTGAAATTAACCCATTAATGCCTAGCGTCCCTTTTTAGGGACGGTCTAAAAAGTGTGTCTGAGTGAACCAAAAATGAACATTTCAACCTAATAATAGTGTTCAATGATTACTTTGGTGTTGTTTCAATTCATTGTCAACAGATTGCAGCACACAACCGTTGTAAAGTGTGTTCTGTAGCCGTTTTATTGTGATCTTCATCAAGGATTACATCTTTCACAATCTCAAAAACAAGAAGCTGAGTTTTTAAAATGATTCCCAGCTTCCCAGTTTGTGTTAATTGCTGATTTTGTTTCCTCTTATAAAATGTCTTTTTAAATATTATATCATAGGCAGAAAACAATTTTAGTAAAAAAAGCATGTTCCCTCTGGGGTCTATCGAACATTTAAGGACGATTTTTCTTTCCTTAATAAAACAATTATTTTTTACATAATATTTTTGAAATTATTTTTCCTGTCCGTTAAACACTGTTCGTAACCAGCATACAAAATATCTTTGGAAAAATAATGTCAGGCATTATGGCTTAAGAACAAAGATTTAACAAGAAGTTCTGTCAAGAACTAAACGAGCCTACTTTCCCGTACATTGACATCGGCATTCTCGCATCTGATCATTATTCTCTTGATTATCTGAGACTTAAAATTATGTCAAACATACCTTTTTAGCACTTAGAGCTGATTTCGAAAAGCAAAATATACCCCTTTCATCAGATGAAATAGATACATAAAAAGTAATTAACGAATAAATAAAGTTTTGTCGCACCTTTTAAAGAGTGTAACTGTTCCTCCGTAGAAAAAATCCTCATCGTTTTCAAAAAAAAAAATAATAATAATAATAATAATAATAATAATAAAATAAATAAATGAAGAAATAAAAGTACAAAGAGCATCAAAACACTTTATATCAAAGAAAGAAAAAAAAAGAAAAAAAAAACTCGTCCGTTAATAAAATGTCTCGAATTTCACTTTTAATCTGTTGCCAGTTGTTAAATATAAATAAAGAATAAAATGTTCTCGTGAATGAAAAATTTTTGTTACAAAAAAAACATCGTCTGCCAAAAAAAAAAAAAAAATAATAATAATAATAAATAAAATAAAACAAATTTATAAATAAAAAAAAATCGTCTGCACAGTCAGTAATTTTTTTTTCTGAGCCTGCATTTCCGCCATGTTTGCGGAGTCGGAGTCGGAATCAGAGTCCTCATAGAAGATTACTCAGAAAATTACGTTACAAACATTATTTATCAAAACCATTTTCTTACAAAGTTAGTTTGAAGGAAATCCGACTTTAAGTTCAGGATCAACATTCAACTTAAATTCCCCGTAGACGCTAATGTTAATTTTTTTTTTCCTGAACGGTTCAATATTGAACGAAAAATGGTTCAAATCAAAAAGCGAAATATGGGAATGCATGGGAAAGCCTCTCCGAGATCTTTCAAACAAAAAAAAGTTTATTCCATTCGGATGGTTCACTCAAAAGTTATTAGGTGGGGAAAGGTTGCTTGAACGGTTCAATGTTGAACGAAAAAGTGTTCAAATTGAAAATTTTAATACGGTAATGAAGTATCCTTGCTGAGATCCTTCGAACAAAAAAAAGTTTTTTTAAATCGGACTGTTCACTCAAAAGATATTATGGGTGACAGCTTGATTGAGCGGTTCAATGTTAAACGAAAAATTGTTCAAATCGAAAATGTAGATACGGGAATGAAGTATCCTTGAAAAGATCTTTCGAACAAAAAAAAGTTTGTTCAAATCGGATTGTTCACTCAAAAGTTAGCATCGCGGGACCGGTTGTTTGAACGGTTCAAAGTTGAACCAAAAATTGTCGGAATCAAAAAATCAAATATAGGAATGAGCTGCACTCGCTGAGATCTTTCGAACAAAAAAAAATTTATTCCATTCGGACGGTTCACTCAAAAGTTATTAGGTGGAGAAAGGTTGCTTAAACGGTTCAATGTTGAACCAAAAGTGTTCAAATTGAAAATTTAAATACGGTAATAAAGTATCCTTGCCGAGATGCTTCAAACAATAAAAAGTTTGTTTAAATCGGACTGTTCATTCAAAAGTTATTAGGGGTGACAGCTTGATTGAGCGGTTCAATGTTGAACGAAAAATTGTTCAAATCGGAAATGTAAATACGGGAATGAAGTACCCTTGAAAAGTTCTTTCCAACAAAAAAACGTTTGTTCAAATCGGGCTGTTCATTAAAAAGTTAGTATCGCGGGACCGGTTTTTTGAACGGCTCAAAGTTGAACCAAAAATTGTTCAAATCAAAAAATCAAATATGGGAATGAGCTGTACTCGCCGAGATCTTTCCAACAAAAAAAATTTTGTCCAAATCGGAATGTTCATTCAAAAGTTATTAGGGGGGGACAGACAGACCGACAGACCGACCGACCGACAGACCGACCGACCGACGCACAAATTCCCCATCTCAATACCCTACTTTCAAATTTTTAATTTTTCGATATTCATTTTACCTTTTTATTTTTTTAACTTGGCGATATTTCTTGGACTTGGCGATATTTTTTTAACTTGGCGATATTTTTTGGACTTGGCGATATTTTTTAGATGCATTAAGCTACTTTTGATACTTTTTTCGTCTTTCTTTTATTTTTAACGGGAAAGTAAGCTAATAAAAGGACCTAAGCATGTAAATAAGCAACATTAGTGTTAGCGTATTTAAGCAATGGTAAAAAATAAGGTCAATTTAGTAAAAAAATATTTGAAAAAATGATTAATGCATTGAAAATGAAATAACAGTAACAAATATAAACAAAACAATCCTAAACTTAGAAAAGTTGGCCAGATTAATAGTAAATTCAACGAGTAAAAAGATTAAGGAGCTTAACTCTAGAAAAGCATAGACGATTTCGTTTGTTTATCCTATTTGTAGCGTTTTCTATAGTTACTTTCCGTTCCCAATTCAGAATGGTAGTCTCTTAATCATTCATTGTCATTTGAATCAGAGTCCATTGCGAATCTCTCTGCACTTTAAATTTTAATGTACTCGTAAATTTGAAATTGTATTCCTAAAGCTGTTTAAATATTTTCCTATGAGTCCTTTAAAAAATTTGGGAGTCCTTAAAAAGTCCTTAATTTTCATTTTTAAAAATGAGTATGAACCCTGAGGTGAGACTTATCGGGCTTTAGCCAAGCCTATGATGTGAGGGTGAGCTTTTATTGGGTATCGTTTTCCGTGATGTATACGTGGCTCCTGGCACAGCCATCTTAACACAAGTATTTAGAAGGCTGTGCTCCTGGTTGCAAAGAAAAAAGACAAAAAATAAAAGATAATAATAAATCTGCTGAACAGCTGAACGCTGAACTTGTTATTTTATGGACGTTCTTCGACGATTGTTGATACGTAGTAGCGTGGGTCGATTTTGCGTGAGTTGAAATAGCGTTCATTTCTGTTTTCTCTTCGTATCTTGTTTGCAGTGGTGCAAACAAGATACGAAGCGGCGTATCTTGTTTGCACCACGGAATACATACGAAGCGGCGTATCTTGTTTGCGCAGCGTGGCTCAAATTGCGCCACGCTGCGCCAAATAAAGAATCTTGCGCCATCCTGCTCCCAAACGCACTTTTAGATCGAAATTGCGCCTGACTGCGCCAAAACGACCGTTTTTCTAGCGAATATCGCGAAAAAGTGGCATAACTTCTGCTTTTGTTAACCGTACGTTATGACGGTTGCTATGGCTATATTCTGAACATGTGCGTCGCGAAAAATATTCTCCTTATCTGAAATTTCAATCCTTTTGCATCTTGCAAAAATTTTGATATTTTTCACAATCCAATATTATTTTGACACATGCTACCTCAGCTTAACTTATTTTATATTTTATTTTGAGAAAAAAGTAATTTATTTTTAGAAGCTTGTCAACATCTAGCATTTACGTCGCGGACGAAGCTTCCTCTGTTGAAGATTTCAATCCAAATGCATCTTGCAAACATTTTAATATTTTTGACAATTAACTGTTATTTTGACAATAGATACCTTCCATTAGCTAATTTTAGCTTATATTTTGATAACAAACAATTTATTTTTTCTATTTATATACCTATTAATTTTTCCAAGCTTGATTTTAATAAGCATTAGGTTCTCCATTGCTTCATTTTTTGGAAAACAATTAAAACAATCAAGCACGTAATGTTTAATTATGATTTTGTACTGAAAGGCAGTATTTTGAAAAGTTGAATTTGTAAAATTATAATTTTAATAGCTTAAAATAGAATTTTCGATGCTACTAGCAGCAGTGCTCGCATTAGGTCATTAAAGGAAAGATAAAATAGTGATGTGTTGTACAAAATTCAGAGATACTTTATGGCAGCACATAATTATCTCATTCTACTGTTTAGAAGTTCTAAAGTTTTGTAACCAGCACATATTTAAGGCATTAAAAGCAGAGAGACAAACAAATTAAATGTGAAGCAGTATACGATAGTCATCCAATCAAGAGTCATCAGATTTTTTATTAAATTAAGCAAACCAACGACTAATGTCAGCTGTTAAGAACAATGTCTTGTCTGAAATCGAAATGCAAAATGGATTTTAGAAGATGCAGAGAAGTTATGAATGAAAAAGAGAAAGAACAGTAGAACAAAAAAAAACGAAGTTAAACTTTTAAATTAAGGTTTTTCAATTTTTAGCTCACAAAATCTAATTCTGCACGATAAAACATAAAAAAACTTTAGTTTACTTTTCAAGCACAAAGGTAATTAGTTCCTCAATTTTAAGTTAAAGCGCATTGTTAACAAAAGAATATCCAAATGTTATTGATAATTATGCAACTAAAAAACCAAAAAATGTCTAAATTTTTTATATTGTCGTGGAAGTTTTAAACCAAACGTTTGCATTTCATATTTGACCACCACGAATGCGCTCCTAGGTGGATAGGATTTTTTTCTTTTATATAGGCCTAGAGTCTGCTTGTTAATCATTGAATTTTATAAATTGAAGTGTGTGTCATATTGTACTACATTTAAATGGTTTAAAAGGAACTGCTACAATTTTATTTAAAATTTGTTCATAAAATTTTTGGCGTGAGTGTAGTAGCTGTAATGTACCCGTTGCTCGTTTCTTAAGCTGTGTTAAAAATGTAAAATGATACATAACTGGTAATAAAATGTATATGGGAGTTGAAGCTTTGCTGTTTATAGAAATGAATATATTGTGCAAGAACATAATAGCTATGTTTTTCGACTAACTGGTAAGCTTTTCCTTTAAAAGTTAGTTATTCAGCAGAGCAGAAGTATGACTACAAAACGTCAAGTGGCCCTATATATTCTGGAAAATGGGCCTGAAAAAAGGCCATATAAAGGCCCTATTTTTTAATATGCTGAGAGGGTGGGAACCCTGTACAGGTTAGTTGTAGTTTGGCACAAACTTGGCGGGAAAACTCGATATCATAACTTTTTAAGGCTGAGTATTTAAGGTTTTCTTGGCGGGGGATTTTTTTACAACACTGTTGTTTTTGGGGAGATATCACATGTTTTTGCATTAATATTATTTCTTTGCCTGTTTTTTTTTTCTCTTCAAAATTTACTTTGCATGTTTTTTTTTCCCTTCAACATTTTTCTTGGCTGTCCGACATATGTGGTTTTCTTGGCGGCATGCATTTGGTGCAAAAGTTCAAGGATCTTTTTCAGTCTTGGATAAATTTGAAATCAATCACAATGTATCACCCGAACCGACGCAAAACAAAGCTAGTTGCTAACAATACTACGATTAAATTAAAAGTTTAAAAAAAAATCCAACCCTTACTGCCGATCTCATATTAAAATGAACTAAATTGAAGATCCCTTTTAAAAGCCCTATGCAATAAAATCAATTACAAATATTTTATTTGTTAACAAATAGAAACTGGCAACAGATGAAATTATAAATCATTGAGTTTTCTTTCCTCGTGGCCCAACAATGAAAACATAAATGCTCAGATGTTGAACAGAACTAGTAGATAGAAATCGGACCAATTTTAAGCATTAATAACTCCGGGGTGTGATGACCCCGGGGGGGTAAATTTTGGGAAAATGTCCTCAATGTCTCATCGAGAATATTCATACCAAAAATCAACACTAAAGACCCCCGGGGAGAAAAGATACGGAAAATAAAAACGAGGGGGGAGGGGGTGGGGGGTCGAAAAACCCCCTATGCCGAGCTTTGGGACAAAATAAATGTGGGTGCAAAAGCAGAGCTCAATCCGAGTTACCGTTTAGTCTGGACCCCTGTCAAACAATTTTTAAAAAGTGCGAAAAATAGCGATTTTATAACATATATCACCCCTCCCCCTGAGGGTCCTGGATGTTTTGCTTTAGTATGTGCCGTCAGGGGCCGCTGGAGATTGAGTATACCAAAAATGAACTCTAAGAATCTTTATGGGGCTGAGATACAGAGGGGTGAAAACCCCGATTTGGTTACTCGCGTAAACAGTCCTTGTCGCTCTTTTACATTTTTATTGGCGACGGAAATTTCTTGGCGGCTTGTATTTGGTTTTCTTGGCGGGGCGGGACGCTCCCGCGTCCCGTGATATTTATAGCGAGTTAAGATTATATTTATTAAAGATTATATTTATAGCGTATCCCGCATTATGGTTTATTTTTATTTCCTATCATGACGGGGATTAGTTTTCCTGAAATTTTGTATGCTGTGTTATAAACGCAAATGGCTGCCAATTTGTAACCGTGACGACGAAAATTAGTCGCTCTAACTAAATATTTAAAACAACGAACTAGACTTATTCTCGTCGATGGTTATGGTAATCTGAAAAATCAAAGGATCATCAAAAATTGGTCAAAGAGGACAAAAAGCAATTCGTGGTTGCTCAAAAAAATAATAAATGAATATATAATTAATTGAATAAATGAATAAATAAATAACTAATAACTCGTTTCTAACACTCCAATTTCATGTTTCGATATCATAATCCAAATCTAAACCTATTACAAAGACCAAGAATGAGCCCTTTAACAAGGAATGATAAAAATGGGTGCAAAGTGAATCTAACCTCTGCTGAACTGCAATTCTGTGATACTTGAATAAATTTACCAAACGGACATAAATAACGCTCCTAGAATGAGTGAACTATCTTATCTCACATCAAAACGAATCTCACTGGCCATGTGAAATACATTTAATCTTTATAAAGGTAGCTTCGGAAAACATGGCAAAGGATTACTAAGCTTCGCCAGCCACGAAAGCAAAATCAAGGTGGGAAATTGAAAATCGTTTTAAAAGCCCTACTAACTAAATTCTCTCTCGATCAGGTCACGTTTCGAACAAAAAATGAAACGAAATCGAAGAAGAGAAGTTATAAAAATTGGTTCAGCCGTTTAGTAGCTACGACGATACCACAAACAGACGCACCAGATATATTCAAACAAATGCGACAATCTTTTAATCCACTTCCCTTTTGAGTGGGGGCTCAAAATCGAATTGAAAAAGGAGAACAATTCGAAAACAATTCGTTAAAAAATATCGTTTTCAGTCTTCAAAAAAAATCACATTTATTCGCTTGATATGGCTAGATTAGCCGCCTTCGGTGGCTGCCTCAAAATCTTTTGATTGTCAACAAAAAACTAAAAAGATTTTTTACCAAAGCAAAACTGAAATTAGCAGTACAAAATAATCTTTATATTAGTTTAAAAACTAAATTCCTGCCTTAGGCAGGATTTCAAGTGAAACAAGGACGATCGCAACTCACTAATGCAATCGCAAATTCCAAAATTTGGGTGCGATTCTAATGTAATTCAACTTCCAATAACGATAGCAATTTGCGATCGCCTCAAAGCGATTGCAATGGTGTTTCATTTGAATTCTTGCCTTAGGCAGGAATTCAAGTGAAACACGGACGATAGCAACTCACCAATGCAATCGCAAATTCCGAAATTTGGATACGTTGCAATTAGAGTCCTATATGAATACATAGGACTCTATTTGAAGTTAAAAATCAACGTAAATAAAGCACAAATAAGGTAGAAAGTACAGCAAATAGCTATTTCAAGGCTACAATGGATCCCTTAAAGCTTTCATGTTGTTTGCTGAGCTTCTTGCACTGAGGAAGGGGCTCCATTGTTAGCCTTGAAATAGCTATTTGCTGTACTTTCTACCTTATTTGTGCTTTATTTACGTTGATTTTTAATTTCAAATATAGTTCAGCACAAAGCTTATTTGATCATTTTTCATTTAACATAGGACTCTAGTTGCAATCGCTACGAGATGCGATTCTAATGTAGTAGCGATTGCTACTACATTAGAATCGCGACTTCTAGTAGCGATTGCAATTTGCGATCGCCTCGAAGCGATTGCAATGGTGTTTCATTTGAATTTGGCCCTTAATTATGGCAGAAATTCAAGTGAAACACGGACGATCGCAACTCACCAATGCAATCGCAAATTCCCAAATTTGGATACGTTACAATGGACCTTATTCACGGTTTGGCAACGGTCTTCGTTTGCGGGTATTTACATCCAGTTTCCACAATCTTGATTGGTTCCAAATCTTAAATTTCGTCTGCTAGGCTCGGTCAATACCCGCAATGACGTCACATGAATAAGGTCCATTGCTACGAGATGCGATTCTCATGTAATTCGACTTCTAGTAGCGATTGCAATTTGCGATCGCCTCGAAGCGATTGCAATGGTGTTTCACTTGAATTCGGCCCTATGTGTGTGATCTTAACATTAAACATATATGTCAATGAATGTCGTGACAAAATATTCAGCTATATTGTTTTTGAATAATGTTTCTACATTGAAACAGTCCCTCTTTTTCTGTAAAAAAAGAAACCATAATAATCAATAAAACAGAATCCCTTGTGTCTTTTTGGAGACTTTCTTATTATAAAATTTGAGTTATCTAATCAGTAAAATGCGTGGTTTTTTTCCTTTTCTTCACAACTGAAGCAGACGACGGAACTAAATTATCACTCCTCCTCTGTAAATTGAATGAAACTGAAACTGCAACTGTGAATCGTAACCGAAAGCTACACTTTTGTTCTCGGTTTCTTCAGCATGTTTTCGCAACTCGCATGGCGGCAATCTGTGTTTACAATTAATTTGATGCGTACAATAGAATTGTTTCACTAACTTCTGAAGAAATATTAGTATCTCTTTTGGTAGATATAAATTTTTATTATTAATTTTATGTACTCACTGTTTTTGTGTGCATCTTTACCGTAATTATGTGAGTGGAAACTTGGTCTTAATTTTCTGGAACGATGAAGCGTTATAAATTTTATTCAGACTTATTACTTGCTGAGAAGAAAAAATATTTCAGCTATGTATTATAACTTAAAAAAGCCCGTTACTTGAAAAGTTTCCTACTTTGTGGATCGTAAGTTAAATTTTAATAAGATGCTCATGAGAAAAGTCAAGTGAACACGATTTTGCTGTATGGAGAGCTGCTTGATTATGAAGATGGGGAGTGCGATTCGACGAAAAGAAATCCTGTTGCAGCGTCCGAAGTTTTACCCTTGCCCGGCTTGTAAACGGAAGTTCACACAGCGGGCTCTTGAAATTCATAAGGTGTCCTGTTCTGAAAGAGAGGACTGCTCCTGTATTGCCTGCAACATTTCTAAACAAGGAGTCTGGGATGGAGATGATTTGGAGGAAGAGTGCGCATTCGATTTGAAAATAAATGGCAATTCTTCTTGCGGAGACTCGGGAAAAGGTAGAGATGAGCATCATATCGATAAACTCTTAGTAGAGAAGGATTCAAGAATTGTATCATCTGAGAGCAAAAAAGTTAATAATTCTGCAGTAAATGCAGAAGTCTTGTCTAATTCAGAAAATAAATATGTTTTACTGTGGTCTGATACTGCTGCACATCAACGAGCTGTAAATATTAAGTTGCATGCAAGTACTGAAGATCACGAAGGTGACGCTTGTAATCGTAAACTGTTCTGTTGTGTATGCAAGGAGCATGTGTTCTGGGAATCCTATGGTTTACATGTCTTGCAGCACTGTAAGGTCACAGAAAATAAATATGTCACATGTCCCGAGTGTAGCACCACTTATTCGAAGCCAACCCTCTTCCTGATTCATTTTTACATTCATGTGTCAACTCATCCTCTCGACTGTCCAGAGTGTCGCTGTAGTTATCCCAAATGCATCGATGCCACAAATCGGGCCATCATCGAGCACTGCTATGCAGAAAGTGCGCCATTTCATTGTTACATATGCCTTAAGCACTTCGGACATTGTCAGACCGTGATCAACCACATGAGATTGCATTCGAAAGAAATGCCTTTCGTGTGCAAGGAGTGCAGCCGCTCGTTTCGACAGATCGGAAACCTCCAGCGCCACATGACCACACATCGAGGAGAGAGGCCCCACAAATGTCCGAACTGTTTCCGTTCATTCGCAGACCCTGCCACTCTGCGAAATCACGTCAGGGTTCACACCGGGGAGACCCCTTACGTCTGCAACATCTGTAAAAGGGGATTTTCCCAGGTTGGTAACTTAAAGAGACACATGGCTTTGCATTTGCAGAGAGATGCCGCTCTGTTGTCGGACGATTCGAAAAGTGGCGCGGATGACCCGGCTACAGACGTTCAAAACAGCGAGGACAGTACATCGAAGAAAACTGAAGAGATTCCCGATCCGGATCCCGCAGAGAATGGAAAGTCTGATTCGGACTCCGACAAGGCAAAATCTGATGCTGAGAAAAAATCATCAGATACTGCCAGTAACAGTGCCAGTACAAAAGTAAAACGTGTAAATAGTATTTTCCGCAAGCAACGAATACGTAAGAAGAATGGGAAGATAAAAGTCTTCCCCTGTCCTACGTGTGGGAAGGTATACACTTGGCAACATGACCTTACCATTCATTTTCGAACTCACACTGGCGAAAAACCATTTAAGTGTGACTTTTGTGAGAAACGTTTTGCCCAGAGTGGTGCCGTAAATATTCATAAAGCCCGCCACCATTCTAATAAAGGAGATTATTTAGGTACAAACCCCTATTTAACTACCACATAAGTTCTAAAGTTGCTGCAGGGTAGACTGACTGACCAGTGAATGAACACATTGTATTTTTTTGCAGAAAATTTAGTTTTAAAAACATTTTTCTTCGATGAACTGTCAGTAATAACTTTCTACTACACTTTTCTAAAAAAAAAAGGCTAGAAAATGTTTGATTTGTCTTCTGTTTAGGGTGTTCATTCTCTGGGTTTTGACCTTTTTTCCCATCTCAACCCCCTCAAAAACCCTGATGCAGAATTATAAAAAATTTCAATTTTTTACAAATAACATGACACATTACATCTAAAGTGTTTTTACCGATATGTGGCAAATGCTACAATTTGTAACAATGTTGTGAATTTTTGAAAATCAAATTTCGCCTAAGTGTTCATTCATTGTTCAGTCTAACCTACAATGTAATGCCCCTCCCCAATGTCATCTGCTCCCTCAAGTTCAGATTTGCTCCTAATAAAACTAGGCATGGTGATTAAATATTAGCTATCAAGCTACTCTTAGACATAGCAAGAAGTGAAACTTTTCTAGGACTACTCTGGAATTCCAGATTGTATAAATTTGTCAAACTCAGAATTCCCCTATGAAAAACTATTGAAAAATTTGTAAATGGGTATTCAGAATGGCCATTGGTCAAGTTGCAATTTGATACTTGAAATAACTAGTGTTTCTCCCAGATAAAAATTAGGTAGGGTGCTTTTTCAGATAAAAGGGCACTTTATGGTTGAAATTTTAATCCTTTTTTTTACTTTTTGGTATACTATATATGTCTGCAAAGCTCAGGTATTTTTTTAATAGTAATCTACGTTTTTAAATAATGTTCAATGTTTAATTTCAAAAGTTATGCTAAAAACATGTAGATTTACTATTCAAATCAAACTAGTTGATAAGTGAAAGGAAGGAGTTACGTTTCAAAGCCAGGCTTGTGTGAATCTTCTCCTTTTGGAAATAAAGTTGATTTTTGTGATAAAGTTTTTTTTTTATATTTCAAAGGCACAAGAAGAAGCACAAAATTTTTATTCAAATCAGACAAGATGCTGCACCCTAACAAGAGGAAATATAAATTATGCAACACAAAATGTATAATTTTTTAATGCTTACTCTTGACCAATAGTTGTCCTGATTGTTTTTCACAAAAAGTGCCAAATTTCCCCCCTTACTTATGTAGTAGAACAGGAGTAATAATAAAAATAATTTAAAAAAACCAACCGTAATTTTAAAAAGTTGTGAAGATCTGCAGGTTTCTTGAACCACTATACACCTGTTCTTTTCAAGTTGTCTGTCTGTGAACTTTTTTCGTGACTTTGAGAATACCTGGGTTAGTTTCCCCCAGTCAATTATAAATTGACAACCCCTACTAACTCCTTCCCTCTTTGGTTTCACATTCTGTTTGAACTAGTAAATTGATTGTTTGCCAAGTTATTTTTTGAGAATAATTTTTATGTAAAATGCTCACAAATGTTTAAATAGTGAAGATATTTTTTTGCATAATTAAAGTGATTTTTCTGCTTGTAAATTTTTTTTCAAAAAATTAAGAAATCTACAGTACGGGACCCTAAATCTGGAACACTCAAGACCCTAACCAGTCTGGGTTTTAAAATATTCTGGATTTTTGATCCTGTATTTAAAAAAAAGTAAAAATAATCATTTGATACAATATTCGACACTTTTCTTTTTTTGTTTTCAAAATTTTCAATTTCTTTCAGATCCATACTAAAAATGAATCATACTTATACTGAAAAATAGGTTTGCATTTTTGATCAATATGATTTGTGTTGTATGTTAGTGAATGCCATGGTGTGCTAAGGTGAATGCTATAATCGAAGTGCGTAGCCGAATCTGGACTGTTTTGATCCTTTAAAATGCAAAAAAAAAATTATCTTTTTTTTAATTTAAGGAAAAAAAAGTTTCATGTCTTCTAGATTTTTTATTCTGAAAGTGGGTGCTTATGCTGTACTCGCATTTTGCCCATCCCCTCAATTGCCCCTAATCTTGCCTGCCTTTGGAAGGCAAATGCTACCCTTTGGCTTTTGAAAGCATATTTATGTGTATTTTTTTCCTGAATAAAATGCTAGAAAAACTTTGAACTGAGGTGCCTGCCCTATATTTAATAGTATAAAATAAAAAAATATAAGTTAGATTTTAAAGGGTCTCAATGTTGCATTTGATGAATTGTAGAAATAATTTAAAGAAATAAACCGCTGGTGGTGTTTGATTATACTGTAGCTAAACCTATTTGTGTTGAAAATAATAATGTATTAGAACAAGTTTTATCTAGAGTGTATCATGAATAATTGCAAAATTACTTCTAAATGAAATACTTCGAGGGATTAATGTGTATAAATACCTAGCAAATATTGTATTCGTTTAATTTTCTATTTTCTTTATTTGAATAATAATTACAAAATACTTTTATACTGTATATCTTGTGGAGAGTGGGGGATGACATCTTGATTATATTTTGTTGTTCTATAATGCTTTGTGGTATTTAATGTTATACATTTGAAAACAGGTTGATTCAGACACAAATTGGGTCTGTTTTATGCACCCTTTACAAAATTTTATATTGTAAAAGCAGTTCTTTTTTTGTTACTTTTAAGCTCAAGCAATTAGTCTCAAAATAAAACATGAGAGGAAAAAAAAATCCCTACAACTTCCAAGTCATTCTTTATGTAATCCTGTAGGCCCAATGGATTTAAAATTAGATTTGTGATGGCTTAGCATGCTCTTTATGATGTGACAAAAATTTTTTGATTCTTAATAAGAATGATAAAAAAATTAATTTTAAAAATGCCCAAAAAATAGATTTTTACAAAAGGAAAAAGTTCAAAAATTTTTTTTACCTGAAATGTGGATCTAAAAATTAAAACCTGGATACCCCCCAGTAGAATGTTTCTAATCTCTGGTCTATCTATAAAATCACTAAACAATCTTAATAAAAATGTCCCTGATGATGCCATTAAACCTTGTTTTTTACTAATTTGGAAGTTTGATACATGTTTTCATTTTTTTTTTTTTTGTTCTATTAAAAGTATCTGGGGACCGAGCCTGCTCGGTTAAAAAAAAAAAGATGTTTGTAAACTCGTGTTTTTTTTAAAATGCAAAGTACTTATTTAGATAAACTTGAAAAGCATTTTTAAGCCTTTGGTTGCAATTACGCATTTAAAACAGCCGAAATTTGTTTTAAAAAACGCAACCTTATTTAACATTTTGAAGCAAAAATAGGACACTGGTGTCCCACTGAACGAAACACTGATTTCCCATAAATATTTTACCTTTTACGCAGAAAGGGACACCACTGTTCTGTGCTGTATTACATAACCAGAAAATTATTAAAATGCTAAATATAATATTTTCCCCTTATTTTACCGTAAATTAATGCAGACTAATGAACAAAGTATGAAAAATACGTTGATAAAAATTCTGCGTCAAAGGGTTAATCCATGCTCACCGTAAAATCACACCCAATTTCATTTCATTTGGCGCCGAAGGCGCGGGAGGGGTTGATGAGAATATATGCAGAGTCCCTGTTCTCCAGTACGCATTTAGTCCAGTTGGTTTTGACTTTCACTTCACTTGACACTCCAAGGTTCCCCCCGTACATACCACAACTCGTGGTTTAACCGGGATGGGGCCTTGAAGAGCGCTCTGTTCATTTTTGAACAGACCCAAGGGCCGAGCAGACCCTTGGCCCAGCATCCCCCTGAGGTATCGTTTCACTTGAAGGATTTTATGACCACGAACATTTTTAACGTCCCCCAGCCACCATTTATGAAGACTGTGGATCTTTGATCAGCTGGGCTTCCTCTATATGATCGGCCCGGGACCCTCCGGTTACGAGTCCGACGACTTACCGATCGGACTACAAAATCCAAAACTTTATCTAAATACAAAATTTTATCAAAATCGTTTGAGCCGTTTTCGAGATCCGAAATATATATATACAAGAATTGCTCGTCTAAAGATATTAGATGTAATTTTGTTTCGAAACTTAATATTTTAAGAATGAGTTTCATATTTATTGATTTTTTATCTGAAATATCTTACTAAACACTCTTGAGGAGGAAAAAAAGTATTTTAAAACTAACTATAACACTTTTATACTCAATTTTGAAATCGCACTTGAAAAGTAAAGTAATCTGATTTTTATATACTGTAAGTTACCATAAAATTCAATAGATGTCGGTGGATAATTACCACTGCTTTTATCCCATGGCTTTTGAATAAATGAAACAGCTTGTTATCTAGTGAAGCCCTGCTTTAACATTTCAAAAACAATAACAATTTAACGTTGCCAAATACCATAATTTTAACTTGCGCTGATGTGATTAACAGGGTGTCCGCGCATATGGAAAGTCAGGGAAAGTCATGGATTTCAAATATGATCGAAATTGGTCATGGAAAGTCATGGATTTCAGCGAAAAATGTCCAAAAGTCATGGAAACTGACTGTTTATCATGGATTTTAGCGCTCCGGACCGATTGAAATTTTTCCTGCGATCTCGGAAGAACGAAAACACTTCTGCCGTCATTCTACTTCGATATTGGGTGCAATCTGATTTGTCAATTACAATTTCCAACAAGTTGCATTGTGTTGACCAATCAGATGAATTCTCAACATTAAAACCGTGAGCGGCGAATTTTGTGTAACTGCGCATGTGCGCGGACTCTGTCATCTGATAAAATATGACCTTGAACGACAAAAAGATAGACTCGATGGTTTTTTTGATGGTTTTTTCCCCGGCATAGGCAGATTTGCCTTTTACATTTGGTCTCCTCCCCCCCCCCTACCCGCTTCATTTGATTCCTTTTTCTTTTAAAACTTGTTTGAATCTTTTTCTTTCGAGGAGTTTTATGCAAAAGAAAAACAAATTAAAAAATCTGGTATGGACCCCACACTACTTCCTTTTACGTGTAAATTTCTTAGTAGTTGCCTTAAGTGTTAAAAAAAGTGCTTGGAGTGAGCAAGGTAACAATTCAAATATTTACTCCCCTAATCTGCCACGAAACAATGCAAAAAATATTTTGCAATGGTTAATTTTCTAAATATTGCTGATTTTAATATCATTCAGTGAATTTTTCGCAAAATATCGCCAATAGCGCCAAGTTGAACCCAAATTCAAAAAATATTTTTTTCGCCAAATTTGTCGCCAACTTGGCGATATGTCGCCAAGTTGGCGTCAAACACTTGGCGACCAAAAGCTTGGCGACATATAGCCAAGTGATCGCGCCAATTCATATCACTTGAGTCTGCATTGAAATTAACACTGATTTACCCCAAAAAAGGGGTAAAACACCCCCTTGGGAACATTCAAATGCAACCACAAGGGGAGGTGCACAACTAGACCATCCTCAGAGCCTACATACCAAGCTAGAAGCTTCTACGGCATATAGTTTTTGAGTTATGCGACCCACATACGCACACACGTACATACAGACGTCACGAGAAAACTCGTCGTAATTAACTTGGGGGTGGTTGAAAAAAAAATTTCGGCTGCTTATATGTTGGTAGGTACATATGCACGTGCTGACAGGTCAAAAAAACTAAGGAATTTTCATTCGGGGGTGAGCAAAATCAAAATTTAGACTCAAATTTGAGTGATTTTTTTTTCGCGATCACAATACTTCCTTTACTACGTAAAAGGAAGTAAAAACGATGCTGAAGTTTAAAGAATCTTGTAGGTAGGGGGGGGGGGCAGGAACTAAATGAGTTCCGTTTTGAAGTCAGATTTCGCCTCACTCATATCAGGATCTAAACTTACAGTAAAATTTATGGACAGACAATTCATTGCTACATGAAAGTACGTTTGAGGACAAGCACGGTGGGGAGGAGGGTGTCGGTAGGAAAAGATCGTTTTTTGACCTCAAAAGCGAACGGACTTCTGTTGCTGTGAAACGCAGTCGCCATGTTTGGTCATTTGCTTTGCAAGATAGAATATTAAGTGCATAATTTTCCAAAAACAAAGCAGAGTTCGTTTTTTTTTTTTTTTTTTTTTTTTTTTTTAGTCATGGAAAATAGTTCGCAAAAGTCATGGAAAGTCAGGGAAAGTCATGGAATTGAAAAGTCCAGGTTGAGCAGATACCCTGGATTAAATATGAAATCCAATTGTTATAAAAAAAACGTGGTCGCCACGGAAACAGTAACAATTAAAGTAATCATAAAGAAAATGGCAAAATAAAAGCTTCTCAAACTTTCAATGCAGGCACAAAAAAAAAATGTTTTTTTTGTGAAAACTCGCGTTTTTACAGAAAAAACCCCGACGTAGATGAACTCAGAAACCAAAACTCTATCTAAATACAAAATTTTATCGAAATCGTTAGAGCCGTTTTCGAGATCCGAAAAATAAATAAATAAATAAGTATATAAATATATATACAAGAATTGCTCGTTTAAAGATATTGGATAGTTTTGACATCTGGAAAATAAAATTCTAACATCAGAACAAATGTCTGAAATTAAGTAGTATTGAAAAGGAAGAATTTTTTTTTGTCATGAACTTTTTTCAAAAATTAAATAGAATTTAAATTTTAAAAATCTTGCATTTTTAACAAGTTTTTATTTTTAAAAAACAATTAACCTTTAGGAACCGGGTGGTACACATGTTGTACCATAAATCTTTTTTCTTTAGAGGACGGGGTTAAAATTCACTCGAACCTTTTGGAGCCGGGGACTTTTTCAAGGTTTCATACGTCTGGTACGACAGTTTATACCTTCTCTTTTCAATGGAAAAGAAATCTGTGGTTCAACTGTCGTACTACTAGATGGGTCCAAAGAAAAATTGTTATAATAACAGGTTAAATTACTCTTGTCATCAATGTTAATTTCCCTTTTACAATCCATATTGTTACAAATCTTGTAAATAGTTGTTGTTTTTCCTGCCTTGCATCATTTTCATTAGTTTTGGTTTTATCTGACGTCATGTTGCAAAAGTATCTGAAGATATCACTTTTATCACTTGTATACCGGCCCCGTAACACTTTGTAGTTTTTACACTTGCCCTAACTTTAATAAGCGTGAAGAAATTTTCGCTCGGAGTGGTGTTTTTCTTTTTATTTCTAGCGTTTTCTTGAATGAATTGTTTAAAGTTATGAATGATTTGGAATATTCCAGATATTACTAGAAAGTTGTCGGGAATTCTTTCCGTGTATAAATAGCTGGCCTTGAACACAAGTCAGTCAGTTGTTTTCAGATTTGATCTGGAGATGCTCGTTTTCGTTCGCTTGGCGAATGGTTGTTTCGCTTTTGTAATTGCTTAATTACTGTTCACGTTAGATACGTGGTGCTGAGTTACTGTTGAGAGTACAGTGTACTGTGTGCTGCCTAATTGCTGGATGTTTAGCAATTGTTTCTTGCTCATATTGTAAATAGTGTAAATACTTGTAAATAAATTTATAGTTACTTCCTCAAGATTGGAATGCTCATTTGAAGAAAGTTGAAGGTGCTACGGACTCGTTACAATTTTGGCGCCCAACGTGGGGCATCTTCAAGGACTTTCTTGGAACTTTCTGTGAACTTGGACTTTTCTTCCTGAGGACTTTTTGACTTCAGAATTTTATGGTGATTACTCGAGCAATGGAGGAACAACTAACAAAACTCCTTGATGCGATCAACGCTGTTAAAAGTGACATGACTGCGAATCAAGAACAATTAAAAAATGATTTAACCGCTAGCATAACTTCAAGTCAAGAAGAAATCAAGAATGATATGGCGACTCTGGCTACTAATCAAGAACAATTAAAAAATGATCTCGCTGCTAATCAAGAAGAAATTAAAAGCGATCTAACGTCAATGAAAAGTTTGGTGGAAAGTAAATTTACCAATATAGAAAATAAAGTGGAGGTTCTAGAAGAAAAAGTTGATAGCGTTGAGAACCGAATCACCACAGTAGAAAACCATATGGAAAAGAAAATTAAAGAACTTGAATCGAAGTTATCAGCATCCTGCAACAACTCAAGTGACTGTGTAGCTGCAGCTGGAACTTCTCGCCCGTCCATCAAACTGGCCACGTTTGACGGGAAGACCTCGTGGAATATTTACAAGAAGCAGTTCCTCATCGTTTCAGAAGCAAACTCCTGGGACTCTTCCACGAAAGCCTGTCACCTTGCAGCCTCGCTGAGAGGGGATGCAGCCGACATACTACAGACCTTCCCAGAGGACAAGCACCGCGACTTCGATGCCTTATCATCGGCCTTGGAGCTTCGCTTTGGCGAATCCTGCCAAAAAGAATTCAGCCAACTTCAGCTCAAATCCCGACTCCAGAGGGCTGGAGAGACTTTGCAAGTTTTTGCAGCAGACGTTGAGAGGCTTTCCCATCTCGCCTTCTCGGACTGTCCTTCGGGTGTTCGCGATAGCCTGGCCCTGAACTACTTCATAGATGGAGTGCGAAATCCAGAGGTTCAGACGGCTCTCCGGATGGCGGACATTAAGGATCTTAAATCCGGTCTGGTTTACGCAATGAAGTTCGAGGCTGCACAGCAAATGTCTCGCAAGGATCGCCATTCGACCAGAGGCGTGGAAGTGAGTGCCCAAGATTTGAACTCAACTCGTCTCTTGGAAATTAAGCGCCAAATCCAAGAGCTCTCGGGGACCCTGAAGAAGATTACGGCTCACAAGGACCAAAGTAAACAACCACTGAAGTGCTGGAAATGTGGCGGTGAGGGCCACGTACGAAAGAACTGCGAAGCTCGCCAAGAAAAGAAGAAGTCTCCCAAAGTTTTCCAGATTTCCCCAAGAAGTGGCG
>JAXGGA010018084.1:0-22854 GCA_038373865.1 Uloborus plumipes
CATACTTATTATTTTTTATTTATTTTCATTTTATGACTGTGACACTATTTATTATTTAATCCATACAGAGCCGAATTTGAAGAAAAGCGCGATGTATGTGAACTTATTCACCCTTAATTTCAATTAAAAATTGTAGCCCAACTTTATTTGTAAGACAGTTTTAATTAACTGATTAAATGAATTTTATGAGATATATCATGCCTTCTTCACATTTCCATGATAAAGTATATATATAGATAAAATATTTACAATTTTACTCCTTGTGTCAACCCCCCCCCCCTCCTCGTTGGATCGTTCACTCAATCTCAGTGCAACATCGAGCATTAGTGAATCATCAACTAGGGGTGCTCCTAGAGAGGTCAAAGGAGGTCACTCTGGTCTCACCAAAAACAATCTTTGGTCAGGAAATTTTTCTGACGATTCGGCAAATTTGAAGACACAATTGCAGCTTTAACTGCCAGAATGTTCCTTTACGTAAAAATATGCACACCCCCATTTTATCATTCAGTAAAGTTTGGAGCTCCTTTCGGCAAATGCAGAATCTCCCCTTTCCCAAAATTTTAAGTTTGATTCGTCCCTTTTATCACCATAGTGGCCAGTTTAATTGGCATTTCCGTTCAAAGCGCGTTACATTCTGTAGAAATCTCTTGCGCTAATATAGCACCTAGATTAACCAAAAAATATTCTAAATGCGAATTTAGAAAGTGAATCTTCAAACTCGCAGAACCTCCTCGATTTTTGTACCTTAAACAGTATATTCTCAAATATTAAGAGAAGGATTCGGAAGATTTCGACAAAACCCGTTTACATTACAATTAATGATTAACCCCTACACCTTTGAACTAAATTGCTCTCCACCTTGTAAGGAGTCGGTCGAAAATTCTACTCTTCAATGGTCTTTTTTTTTTTTCTGTAATAAGCAATTTTCTTACGGCAGTTTGAGTTTCTAATGAGTCGGCTTGTTGGGCAATGTAATAGTGGTTCTTCGAAGAACGGAATTTACAGCAGGAAGCTTTTCATCTACACCGCTGTTATTAAAACTATGACTGCACATTTTATAATCAATTTACATTGGTCGCATTCCAAAGAAGACCTACTTTTCCCAAAATTTGATTCAGTATTTTGCAGTTTTCGATCTAACTAGCTAGCAACTTAACTAACAATTCAACGTTTTTCTAGATTGTTTTATTGCCACATGCTTTCAACTAAAGAAATAATATTTCTCTTCTGAATACCACTGAAAAAAAAATAGTTTCTAAAAATTTTCCACTTATAATTTAACTCATTAATGCCTGACATTTTTTTTTCCAAAGATATTTTGTATAATGGTTACAAATGTTTAGACCGGTAAAATAATAAAAATGTGTTTAATGGACAGGTAAAATAATAAAAAAAATATTATGTAAAAATATTTTTTTTATTAAGGAAAGAAAAATCGTCCCTTAAAAGTTACGATGGTACATACTTTTTTTACTAAATTTTTTTTTCTGCCTACGATATAATATTTAAAGTAATTTTTGATAAAGATCATATTAAAACTACTACAGAACACACTTTACAGTGGTTATGTGCTGCAATCGGTTAATAACGAATTGAAACAATACCAAGGTACTAATTGAACACTATTATTTGGTTGAAATGTTCATTTTGGGGAAATTCAGACCCTTTTTTGGACCGCCCCTAAAAAGGGACGCTAGGCATTAATGGGTTAAAAAAAATGTGATCTTAACTGTGAACACTGGTATATATGTTAATGAAAGAACGAAAATTAGTGCATGTTGACACTTGCTCGTGACATAACAGCGGCGAGGCGACTGACCGACTATTTCCGGTGGATGTTGACATCCTCCAATTCTTGTTTTTTACTGTAACAAAGACGAATAGTGTCTAAACATTAAGTGAGTGAATATACCTACCGACTGCCGTAGAATGACTGCCAGGGTCTTTTCGTAAGCCGGCAGTCGGAGTCTAAACATTAATCTCATCCCTTACTAGTTTCATTTCTTGTTCTAAATTTCTACACTGCAAAAAATGAACCGTTGTTTTTACAGTACAATACTGGCAGCCGAGGTTCCAATTCAAAACTGTAAAAGGCATAGTAATAAACTGTAAAACTAGCAATTTTACAGTTTCTTACTGTAAAGTTAGACATTTTACAGTTTATTTAGCAATATTATTCAATATTATTGCAGCAAAATTTAGCAATATTATTCTGTAAAAGCAACAGTATAATACTGGCAGCTGAGGTTCCAAATTAAAAATGTATAATGCACGGCAATGAACTGTACAGTTAGCTATTTTACAGTTTATTACTGTAAAATTAGCAATTTTACATTTTAGTACTGTAAAATTAGGTATTTTACAGTTTATTACTGTAAAATTAGAAATCTTTACAGTTTATTACTATAAAATTAGCTGTATTATACTGTAAAAACAATATACATTTTTTACAGTGTAGCAATTTCTTACACGAGTCCAATATTTCTTCTTTTCCCCATTCCAGCCCCAGCGAGGGAGTGCAGGGAGCTAAACCCTCACTTTCCTCTTTTGTGTGGGCGGAATCTTTACCCTGCTTTCTTCGGATTAATCTCCCGGCCACCCCCGTTCGAGGACGATCCAATCATTGTTCCCCCGTCTCTCTGTTTCTTCCCAGACGATCCATCAGAATTCCAGACCCCCTTTGACTGCTCCGGCACATATGCTCGTGATCACCCAACACTCCTTATCCTCGATGCGCAATTACGGGAGGCTGCGACTTTCTGCAGTTCGAGGGCTAACTTTGGGGAACAGATGTGAGGTTTGCGAGGTTCTCTCTCTGCTCGAATGTTTATTCCATTCCATACAACCTTCTAGTGATATTCGAAGAAAACTAAGAAATTCATATCGCCCCAACCCCTACACACACACACACTTAATATTGAAGCAAATACACCCACAGCTATATCACGATAGCCTGAGACCGCGGTTTCGTCCTTATTTTGGATTCCTCAGTCAGGAATAGCCAATAATCGAGCTGGAGGCCCAAGAGGATACAGCTGGACAACAAGAGGATATCTACCCCCAGCTCGATTATTGGCTATTCCTGACTGAGAAGTCCAAAATAAGGATGAAACCGCGGTCTCAGGATGTCATGATCGAGCTGTGGGTGTATTTGCTTCAGTTCTGCCTTAGCCCTGGCTTATGAGCGGTAACTCGTTGCATAACACTTGATATTGTTTGTTCTTAATTTGATGTTAAGAATGTCAAGAAAAGGGTTTCTCTTCTTGATAACAGCGAAGCAAGTCTAGCAGTAAATTACTGCCTTTAAGACAGGGCTAAGGCAGAACTACATACAATATACCAACAAACCGTAAATGACGTTCACAGACTGCAGTCGGGCTTGCCGAGCTGGAGACAGAAGACACCTCATTGAAACTGAGATTATCGACAAACTGGTAGTTAAAACAAGGATGAAAATGTAGTTTCTGGATGTTATAACCGTGCTGTCATCAATATGATGTAGTCCAAGGGGCAGTTGCTTATTGCTTAATACCCAAGCTTTTTTCTTCATTTTCGAGTTGAACCAAATTGGACAACTAATCTGTATTTCATCCAGTGATTCCGATTTTCGGGGGCACCTAAATGACTCTTTCAGCTCTAATGTATTATTTGAGAGTAAAAAAAAAAAGAAAGAAAGAAAATTCCGTTATTTATTTCACTTTTCTGCCCAAAGGTGTGAGTTTCTTTATATCCTAACATTTATTTTGAGCAAGTAGTTGAATACCACAGTACGCCTGAAGTCGTCACTGCTGGTTCAGCGCGAGTATTTTTGAGTTTGAGGTTTGAGCAAAGAAGCCTTCGAAAAAGAGGTTAATCTGAGACCCCTCATCCACCCCATATCAGTGGTTGGAAAAACTACATTTCTTTTGTAGCGAACTACAACTACAACTACTTTGTTATAAACGTAGTTAACTACAACTACAACTACTTTTTTTTAATTGTAGCGACTACAAACTACTTTTGAATTGTAGTCGCTACTTCGCTACTTTTTAAAAAATAAATTCCAAAAAAAAAAAGCATACACCGTTTGAAGATTGACCGAAAAAATTCGAAAAGTGGTTTAGGTGAATAAATTAACTTATTTGGACATGGAACATTGCTAGGAATTTGTCTACTTTTTTTCTTTTTTTTTTGGTCTAATTAGTACTTTTAAGATTTTTTTTAAACAATTTTACGAACATCCACCGCAAGATAGAATTTAAAAGTTGAAAGATTGAAAAATTTAACCTTCAAATTTCTACCAATTTCTTGCCAGGGAATGTTTAGGTTTATGAAAATTATTTGTCAGAATATGAAAATTATGAAGCCAAATAAACCAATGACGTCAAACAGATAGCATGTATGACTTCAAAATGATGTATCTAAGATCAGCTCACATTTTTAAACCTAGTTCTGATTTCTCATTGCGTCTACTGGTGCTTTCGTACAATATTTGCATCTATCAGATTCAATTAAACCAGAGTCGAAAGAATTTTTTTTTCTTTCTCTTTTTTTTTAGTTTTTTTTTTAATTATTTTTTCATTAATTTATTTACTTATTCTTTTTCAATTACAAATTTAAAAGTAGTTTTCAGAAATCGCTACAAACTACTATTTGTTTGTATCGCGCTACTCACTACTCTACTTTTTTCAAAAAGTAGTGCGCTACACTACAAACTACTAAAAAATGTAGTTACTACAGTAGTTTCGCTACTTGTAGCGCGCTACTTCCGACCACTGCCCCACATCTAAATAGGGCCTTGTAAGACATTTCCTTCATATTGTAACACAAATCATAGTGCATTTTTTTAAGTCAACAAAATATGATTTTATATTATTTATTTCAATTTTAAAAAGTCAAGTAATTAAAAATAAATTTTCATTTAGGAATTGGTAATAAAAACGAAGGCCACATCAATGTTTCACATTTTTAAACTTTATTTTTCCTTCACTTTTTTTCTTAACGCAGCATTTTCTCAACTCATTTTCCAGAGTAATGAAACAGGGTTCGACCTCCGTCCCTTATTTCGGAAGCTTAGATTAAATGATGACATTTTAATCATCTTTTCAATAAACTCATTGAAATTAACTTTGGCAGCTGCTATCAATGTCACATCTGCAAAGGCTGCATTGACTCTGAGCATTAAACTTGGGGGTAAAAAAAAAAAAGTGCCGTTCTACTTTTTAGTGGGGTGGGGCTCAGATTCACTAGTGCAGGGGAGTAGAAGTGAATCGATAAATGTGGGGGTCGGGCGAGGAAAAATATCAGATAAATGGGGGAAAAAACCCTAACGGAAGGGGAGGGAGATACATTAGAATGGATACTTTAGTATTAAAGTAACGTGAAACAAGCCTCCATGCTGCGGACATGATTGGTCACCAGTATGCTTGCAATAAAGGTGGGCCATTTCACGGAAATGCCGCTTATTCCGCACGTGACGCTCATATATTTCATTAACAAGTAGTAATTTAATCGATAAAAATATTTTTGAAAAAAAATTGAACCGACTTCAGAACTTCAATCGGCAAGTGCTCTAAAAAGTAAGAAATAATTTTATTCTTTGAACACCATTGAAAATACATTTAAGCATAAGTTTTGAAGTCGGCGCAAAAACACTAAATAGAATCATACGAAACTGTAATTCAACTGTAAATATAAATTTTAATGAATCTAGGTTCTTTAATCGCATTCGCATATATTACATTGGCAACCACATATTTATGTAATGGTATAAATATTCAGCTCTTAATTTTCTCTGAAAAATGTTGGCAAAATATAGTTCTACATCATTTTACCTATAGTTCTTGCACCGACTTCAAAACTTATGTTTAAATGTAGTTTCAATGGTGTTCAAAGAATAAAATTATTTTTTACTTTTTAGAGCACTTGCCGATTGAAGTTCTGAAGTCGGTTCAATTTTTTTAAAAAATATTTTTATTTTATTCTTTTTAGTGTAAATGTACTTCAGAAATAAAATGATGGTACGGTAAAGTAAAATTTTACAACTGATTTATCTTTCGAAAAATTATCCGTCGCTTGCGATAAAAATACTACGTACGTGGCCCTCTAATGAATTTCATGTCTGATTTAGTTAAGCCTTCATTCAAAATTCTCACTATCATTATTATCAGTTTTTTTATGAACCCCGTTTTATAACAATGGATTTCATATTTAATCATTTAGGACAAATCGTTTTAAATTTCAGAAATAATTTGAAGATTTTTCTCAATTTCTTCAGAATCCCTTTATCAAACCTTATGTAAATTAAAACTAATGAACCTTGAAAAATTACCAATCTATCGGTACCTGGTTCGACTTTCAGTTCATTGGCGTTCAGGAGAAAGAAGCAGAACACAGATAGATACTCAGTTTTTAATGTGAGAATTTCAAAAAGACCATAGAAATGAATTTCACTACGTAATCCAAAGAAGCCTTGCATTCAAAATTGTCATTATTACGATTACTATGATCCCGATTTCTTTTTCGATCGATTTCTACAGGTTCCCGTCATCGAATCTGGATCGCGAGAGATGGGACCAATCGGAAAGAAAGACCTTTCAAACAAAAAAAGAATTTTTGAAATCG
Source organism: Uloborus plumipes (assembly GCA_038373865.1). Lineage (NCBI taxonomy): Eukaryota > Metazoa > Arthropoda > Arachnida > Araneae > Uloboridae > Uloborus > Uloborus plumipes. The sequence goes on from JAXGGA010018084.1 coordinate 6,604, forward strand.
GTCCAGGCGTCTTCGAGAAATCTTATAACAGACAAAAAAAAAAAAGAAAAAAAAATTCTCCGACGAATTGTATAACCTCCTCCTTTCTTGAAGTCGGTTAATAACTGACAAAGTTTTTTGCCTAAGAAATCGCACACCTGTTTGTGATTTCTTAACCAACAAAATTTTGTTCATTGCCCTTTAAAATCACTACTTCTTAATGAATTACATAAGCGTCACGTTCGGGACAAGATGGCGGCATTTTCCTGAAATGGCCCAGGTACAGAGGGCCACGTTTTCAATGACGCTCTTCAGGATTGAATAAATTACTTAAGATTTAAGCGCGAAGCAAAAGATGAAGGGGGTGTGAAAATTATTTTCTATTAATGCTGGGTTTTCAATAGCTTTAACATTACTAGCTCGTGCTGCAATTGAATTTCCTTTTCTTTTAAGTAATGTTCCCTTTTTTTTGTCTTGTTCAGCCCTTTCCTCTAATCTTAATTTTTCAGCCCTTTATAACTCTTCTAATCTCAATTTTTCTGCCCTTTCTAATTGCTCTAATCTCAATTTTTTTGCCATTTCCTTATCTGATTTCCTAGTAGAAATTATGTTTTCGTACAGGACCCTGACAAAATCTTCCTCATAATTCTCAGACCTCGTGATGTCATTTTTGATTTCGATAATTGTCATTTCTACAGTAGCCGTTAAACCTAGATTTTCTGCAAGGATTAGCAAATCCTGCTTTATTCTTTTTCCCAGGAAAGCCATTTGTAAAGAATATAATAACTAAACAAAAATAACAAAATAGCAATAACTACAGAATTAATGAGTAAGTCAACAATTTACACTATTGTACTCTCATAACAATTTGCCAAAGTTAAAATGCATACAATCTTCCCATATAAGATCTGCACTGTCTATACATTCAACTAAGTAAATTTAACTAAAACTTAGCTAGACATTCAAGAAATTGCACTAGTTAATTTCACAACTCAAGAAAAAGTATAAAGATACGTACCAATAGTTCATGAGTGACTTTTTCTCTTTTACTATTATTATTATTATTATTATTATTATTATTATTATTATTGTAGTCCGAGAGCCAGTAACAGATATATATGACCAAGTTCCTCTCAAGTGATAATTAGTAAAACGCAGTAGAAAATCGAACTATGAAGCCTCGTGAATGTCAGCTGAGGCTCGGTGGGGGGGATAAGCAGTTGGAACCTCCCATGCTTGAAGAAAAAAAAAAAAAATTCAGTCATTTCCTCTCGCCTAAAAATTTACCAGATGATAGCTTATATGTAACTATTGATAAATATATACGTCAGCTGGCTGTATCTCGGTGGAAAAATTGTCAGCTGATACTTTGAAGGTCGTTACGTAGAAGTTAGCTAGAAGCATTTACTGACTACACTGTTCGACAAAAAAAAACCTTGAAAATGCTTCTGGTATTTTGAAGGCTGATTCTTATGTAAAATGACCCCCTGAATCCGAATATGACCCCCGTTTTCCCCCATCACGTCCCAATTTTTTTTTAAAACGCCCCCTTTTTTTTTCATTTTTCCTTAGTTTCAGGGCTATTATATTTTTTTTGGAGGGGAAAGGAGCCTTATATTCACCAATAAATTTTTTTGAAGGTCAAGAGAGACTCAAAGTTTAAAATCATGAGCACCGAGAAAAAAATCGGGGAACTTGGGGGGGGGGGGCGTGGCCCCCAAAATATTTGAAAAATCACCAAAAACGATCTTTTTATTCTAGTTTCTTTAAAAAGACCTTTAAAACATTTTTTTCGGTGCAGAACCAGAGTATAGGATCCGTTCCTATGGCTCCTGGGTCAGAAAAAATTTTCACGCTGTAAAATTAAAAAAAAAATAAATAATGCTTTAAAAATCGCACTTTGCACTCGAGTTTTAAAGCAGGTCTTCAGCCAAAAAAAAAACAAAATTGTGGCTGATTCTTATGTCAAATGACCCCCTATTTCCAAATATGACCTCAGTTTCCCCCCTCCACCCCCTCTTTCCAGAGAGTCCCCCCCCCAATTCAGAGTCATTTTACTAATTCGGAGGGGAAAAGTACATTACGTAACCCGTTAACATAATTCTAAAAGGCAACAGAGGTTCAAAGTTCAAAATCATGTACATGTGTACCAAAAATATAAACTAGGGCGGTATACCTCCCCCCCCCCAAAAAAAGAAAAGAAAATTCAATACTCTGATTTTTCACAAAAAAAAAAAAAAAAGGAAAGGTTTAAAACGTCTCTTAGAAAAACAAGAAAAGAAGATTTTTTTTGGGGGGGGGGGGGTACACCGCCATAGTTTATATTTTTGGTACACATGTACATGATTTTGAACTTTGAACCTCTGTTGCCTTTTAGAATTATGTTAACGGGTTACGTAATGTACTTTTCCCCTCCGAATTAGTAAAATGACTCTGAATTGGGGGGGGGGGACTCTCTGGAAAGAGGGGGTGGAGGGGGGAAACTGAGGTCATATTTGGAAATAGGGGGTCATTTGACATAAGAATCAGCCACAATTTTGTTTTTTTTTGGCTGAAGACCTGCTTTAAAACTCGAGTGCAAAGTGCGATTTTTAAAGCATTATTTTATTTTTATTTTTTTAAATTTTACAGCGTGAAAATTTTTTCTGACCCAGAAGCCATAGGAACGGATCCTATACTCTGGTTCTGCACCGAAAAAAATGTTTTAAAGGTCTTTTTAAAGAAACTAGAATAAAAAGATCGTTTTTGGTGATTTTTCAAATATTTTGGGGGGCCACGCCCCCCCCCCCCAAGTTCCCCGGTTTTTTTCTCGGTGCTCATGATTTTTAACTTTGAGTCTCTCTTGACCTTCAAAAAAATTTATTGGTGAATATAAGGCTCCTTTCCCCTCCAAAAAAAAATATAATAGCCCTGAAACTAAGGAAAAATGAAAAAAAAAAGGGGGGGCGTTTTAAAAAAAAATTGGGACGTGATGGGGGAAAACGGGGGTCATATTCGGATTCAGGGGGTCATTTTACATAAGAATCAGCCTTCAAAATACCAGAAGCATTTTCAAGGTTTTTTTTTGTCGAACAGTGTAGTCAGTAAATGCTTCTAGCTAACTTCTACGTAACGACCTTCAAAGTATCAGCTGACAATTTTTCCACCGAGATACAGCCAGCTGACGTATATATTTATCAATAGTTACATATAAGCTATCATCTGGTAAATTTTTAGGCGAGAGGAAATGACTGAATTTTTTTTTTTTTTCCCTTCAAGCGTGGGAGGTTCCAACTACTCATCCCCCCCACTGTGCCGCAGCTGACGGTCATAGGGCTTTAAGATACTGTTGTCTGATGCGTATGGCCAATTATCTATCGAGAGGAAATAATTAACCAAATTTTCACCTGGCTCTCGGACTATTGGCTTATCCGATTTATTTCTGACCAGAAATTCTTCGGCAGTGTTGCCCACACAAGCACCGAACACAAACACAATGCAAGGTATCGCGATTTCACTGAATTTCTTCGGCAATGTTGCCCACAAACACAGCACAGGATATAACCGACAGCACCACGCTTGAGAAGGCTTTGCAACGTGGTCAAGGTTGACCACCTCTAAGGTAGCTCAGGACGAACTAACTTTAAAATGAACACACCAACAGATCAGGATGATCTTTCTTTCTCAGCCGGATGGCTATTTTCAAACCATGGTCAGGGCGACCAATTTCAAGGCAAATCAGGATGATGTCACCTAAGTTCCTCCACCGGATGGCTCCGTTTAAAACCTGGTCAAGGCGACCAACATCAATACATATCGGTGTGATCTGAGCTTAATTCCGTAGCCGGATGGCTACAATTTCTAGGCGAATCAGGATGATGTCACCTTTCTTTTCTCAGCCGGATGGCTCCGTTTAAAATTTGGTCAGGGCGACCAACATAAAGACAGATCGGGGTGATCTGAGATTAATTGCTTAGCCGGATGGCTAATTCCAAAACTCTGATCAGTTTGATCAATACAACCGCGAACCACAAAAACTCGTGAACGCGAAAGTTCCAGATATTCCACAACAAGTAAAAGAATTATTTTAATTTAGTTCAGGAGTTACAAAAAGCTGTTTTCTTTTTACGTGGAAGTCCTATAAGGTTTTTTCTGATACTTGTATGATTTCGGGAAATGGGAAACATTTGACTAATAATGAAGTAATTACGGTTTTGTAGGCAGTGTAGTCACTAGTCAGCTATCTACTCAGCATTGCTTTGGAATTGCAAATTTGTGATTCTCCGCGTTAAATTTCTTGAATTGTATGGTCCTATAGCCTTAAAATTGTTTTTTAAAAGTAAAATTTCAAAAATGATGAATTCCTACACCATTGCGTTCTTAATACATGCTCCTCTCAGTTTTGAAAGTTTCTTGTAAATTATGAATATACAAGAATATCTGTTATTAAGAATCCTTCTCTTATACAGCCAAATACTGGAAAGCAAACTCTTCATTGCAACGAATTTGAGTCATATAAACTATATTGCTCTTAAACTCGGAACTACTCACCCTCCCCCTCCTCTTAATGAAAGATATATATCCTTAATATAGGATGAATAGTTTCTCCAAAACTTTTTTTTCAGCAAAATAGTTAAGTATATGCTCAATACTTAAACTTTATGTAAGTAAGAATGAAAAATGAACAAATTATTTTAACTAACAGATTTTTACAATGCTGTTATACTTTGTTTGAGTGCTATATTTGATTGCTTTGAAGATTAAATATGCAATGAATTAGCTATTTCGCTGCTGGATGGATTAAAGCACTTGAACTAGAATTGCTCCATTCTGATTTCTAAACTAAAGAAAAGAAAAAACTCGAAAAAGGACCTGCACTTGTATGCAGTTTTCCCACAACATATTACTACATTTTAAATAGATTTATTTTATACCTTTATAGTTGGATGAATGTTGCTAGATGAAGATGCTTGCATTTCAACGCATTTAGAGATATATATGGACTTGTATGATGACCTATGGAATATTAGGTGTTAACTTTGTTTGCGTTGAAATAATATTTTATAACACTGTTTCAATTTTTTATGCAAATTTTGAAAAAAACCTAATATTTTTTTTAAAATAAAAGCAAACTTTTAAGTGGAAAAAGAGCATTTAAAATTTTTTTAATTTTTAAAACAGCGATGGAAATTCAATTTTTGAGTCATTTCACGATACCGTATATAACATGTAGTGGCGGATATTCTATGTGTTCAAACTGGAACCTAAATTAAACAAGCACCCTCTTGCACACACATCCGCAAACATGCAAAAATCTACATATTATCGTTAGTTTTCGTTATGCTCGTGGTCAAAAATGGCAGCCAAGGTACTGCTTAGAATTTTGACAACTTAAAATAAGTTTTCCGTCAGCACAAAAGAGGACCAGTCAGTGGTCAACAGCTTGGATTCGAACAGAAGCTCATGATTGGATTTTGAAAAATTGCCGAGGTCAGGAGGCAGGAAGATTAGTTTAGTTGTCACTTGAAAAAATATTGAATATGAACAGGAAGGACTGGGGGTTGCAGTAGCAGCAGATGAGCGCATGCTTTTGGTATCACAGAAGGCGTTTCATCCATTTTGCTTTCGTATAAAAGTCATTCGTTAAAAATGTTAATTCGCTCGAAATTAACCTAGGAGTCCAGGACGTTAACCTTTAGATTTGCCCAACTACTTGAAGCAGGACAAAACTTAATGCTGAAAATAATTTTATTCAGTAGAATCTCTATTAGCCGAAACCCTTTTATCGGAATCTCTTTAAACTGGAGGCTGGTTCCTTAAATTTAATTGATTTATTTGTTTTGGTCTGTAAACAATGTCTCTTCTAGGCAGTGGCGGATTTAGATGTGGGGGCACGTCGTATTATCTTTTTGGGAGCCCCCATTGCCCATCACTTCTAAAATGAGAGTTTGGTAAGCTGAAATTATGGTCCTCTTTGGGGCCCATATGTTGTGGAGCCCCTCGCTATTGCGGCAGTTGCGATGTGACATGGTTAATCCTCCACTGCTTATAGCTTACTGAAGAATGATTGTTGTTCCTCGTTCCTCAAGGCACCGAATTATATCCGTGCAACTATGTTCACACACTTCTCTTTTTCTCTCACTTCAGCCATTACATTTTTGAATTACCCTAAATTACACTAGTTTTCTAAATATTACTCAGGATTGAAACTGAAAGTAAAGTATTGTTTTATTAAGTAGCTATTTTTTGTAACCACTCTTTTTAAATTAAAGAACAAAAAGTAAAGTTCACTGTGTTGTTAATAACGGAATAAAGATTAAAGTTTAAAATATTACGTCCAGGTCCTGATCACTGATCAAGCTAACTATAGGCCGTGGATTAGGGCCCCCGTTTTTCAAGGATCAGTAAAAAGCTAAAATTCTCTTATGCAATGGCTAATATTGTAATTTTTGACTACAAAGGGTTTGGTCTAGGAACTTCCGATATTTTAATCGAACCCTGGTTATGTCTTCCTAATAAAGTTACATTGTATTCTCTATCTTGTGTGATAGTTATTGTTTCTAATTATAGTAATCTATAGTATCTTATAGTTGAAAATATAACATTTAATGTGATCTTTTCATGATCATCACATGTAGTTTTGTAAAAGTGTACAATTTAAATCCAGGGTGGCCGTCTTCAGGCAGCCATTTTTAAGTCTCTTTTTATCTGCAATTTTTGATTAACCGAAAATGGTTGTGCCCCGATCACTTCAGACTTCAGTTGTCATGAGTTAAGATTTGGAACTTTCTTTTCAGCAAATGTTGTTTGAAGGTCATTCATTAGAGTTTAACCGATAGTCTGAACCTAGACATCCCAGTCATTACATTATTATTAGGTATTATTTTTATTTATTTTGTTCACACACACACACACAAACGTAGTACCTATTAGATCAAAAAATAATAATAAAATTTCAAGGTTTTTTGAATTCTGGTTTTGAAAATACAAAAAATGAGCAAATTTCACAATATTTTGGCATCTTTACAAAGTTATAACTCAAAAAGTTTTTGGTCACAGACAGATCCAACTGCTGTATCCAACTTACTGTTGTACTACTATACAACAATTCTTTGCTGGTTTTTATGGTCTCAAAAATGATATTCAACATGATTATAGCAGTAAAATATTGAATTTTTCACAAAGTTTTGAAAGAAGAAAATTCAAAACAGTCAAAAATACCAGTTTCGATTAAGAGCAATATATAAATGTTCTTCCGTCTCTCTGTGTCAGTTTGGGAATGTTAGTACAGTGGTTCACAAAAGTGTTCATACACTTACCATTTTCAATGAAATAGAGCTTTTTTCGTTAATTAAAACTAATATTTCGGAATGGGTGTTTAATAGTAAGATCTATGGTCTATTATTTACAAAATTACACGAAATATTTTAATAATGTAACAAAACTCGATTTTAAGGAAATTAGTGATCAAAAAGTATCAAGAAATTGATCTCAAAAAAGTCTTAGCACACTTAAAAGAAATATTGATACACATTTGTTAATAATCTAATTTTCCACTGTTTTATCATTTAGTAGGTTATTCTTCACTATCTACAACAGCTTTTAAACGTCTGGGAATATAGATTTCGTTAGCTTTTTCGTGATTTCTGAGCCAGTGTGCGTTCACTCTTCGATCATAATACTGCTTTTAGTTTGCTTTTCGTTTCAGCGTCATGTTTTTGCACTCTAACCACCACTTTTCTCCAAATATGTTCTATTGGGTGTAAACTAATGTTAGGGGTGACTTGGGTGGTATTTATAAAAGTTTTGGACAGTTTTAGAGGCACCAAAAGTGAACTTTGAAAGTCATTGCAGTTGGAACTTACAGCATGTTTCTAAACAGAAAATTATTTTTATTTATTTGCTCCCTTTTCTTAAATTTCTATAATTTTTCCCTTTCACTAATTTATTCGCTTATTGAAAGAAATAAAGGGACATTTTAAATTCTAAACTTTAATTTTGGATTTCAAGTGTAACTTGGCAATGTAGTAAAAATATAACCTCTCTCTCAATCTCTGCTTAAGCATAAACATTAAATGAATTTCAACGCCAAGCCAAGTTGCGGAATTCATTACCGCTCGGTGAAAGTGAGCGATTGATCAGCGAAGCGATCCTGCTTGAAATTGGGTTTGACAGTTACCTCCTCTGCTGGCAGTTACGAAAATGCCCCGATTACGAGTTAATTACCGCTCTGCGTGCTCTTCCAATCAAATATTATCGCAGTGGCAGAGCTGAGGAGAATAAACGAACTGCGAAAAAGATCAAACACACAACGCTTGCTCTCAGATTGAACCAGAATATCAACCGAGAGTTGTTCTGATTAATAGGGGGCAGAGGAGGGGGAGGGAGAGGGGACATGTCAGGTCTAATCAATTCCATTTCGACCCTGGGAAAATAACAGTGTCGTAACACCAGTTTCGGATGATAGTCTAAACTTAAAGGGACCAAAGGATTTGAAAATTTTATATGACAACCAGGGGCACCCCTATCTCAAATTTCGTTGGGAGGGGGGGGGGGCTTTCATTTTGCCGAATGGAACTCCAAATTTTGCCAAACGTAAAAATATAGGTGTGTATACATCGACGAATATCAAATGAAATGGGATGTTTGGGCATTTAAAAATAGCAATAAATGTCTACAACTTTTGCCGAATTGATAGACAAAATTTGCCGAAGAAGGAAATTTTGGGGTCACAGTAACATCTTATAGCGTCGACCTGGCTTTACATCCAAGTTTCTACATTAAGAGCGTCGTTATACGAGACCTCGTTTCGTTGTAGAAATCTAACACATTTAAAACAAAAAATAATTGATTTTTTTATTTTTGCTTTCTCCTGGCTGATATATTTTAATATCTGGTAAAGGACAGTCTCTTGTTTCAATGGAAACTTTCTTGGCCAGAGCTGCGAAAATTTGAGATTTTGAATTTCGCTCACATTAACAGAACAAGGGCCGTGAGCCACAATGGGTCCCTTGTCAGTTTGATCTCCCCCATAAATCTAATAAAATTATACTACTCTGAATCCGAGCTGGGCCCCTAATTTCCGACTAGGCTGACATGGCCTCTCGTCGCCTCTGCACAGAAGTTGTTTCTGATGTTCCATCATAGATCTGTGACACATGAAACGAAAATCTAGCTTTAAGCAACATATTTGCAAGCGCGAACCTTTTCTACAGATCGTACTCTCGAAAGGAACTGCTTCAAATGCAGTGCCACTCAGTGAATATTCAGGCGACAAAAAACCATTGTGCTCATCCGTTTGACCTAAAATATGACACTGCGAAAAGCACAGTGTAGCATTTTTTAGTGCCATCTAGTGATGCTTGCTTATGATGTTTTATAAATGAGCGGAGAATGTGTAATTCTTCATGGTAAAAATCAATTATTTCTAGAAAATAGAAATGAAATAATAAACACATTGTACGCTTACAAAAGTAGAGGGTTCCGCAGTGCCGCTTTTGGAATTGAATCATCTTGAAGGTGCGGTGTTGCACTTAAGACGCATGACCAAGACCATTACAGCTGGAGCTGCACAGTTTATCAGGCTCTCACTTACACTTACAACCACGCAAGAGGCTACAGCATTACACATACACCGGTATGATTCTTTCATACTGTTTTCTTCATACCGGTACGAAAAACATTAGCGTTAGTTCACTTGCTTTGTACTTCTTTATACTGTACATACTTACAACATAAATCAGGCTAAAGAATAACCGCGGAGAGATGGCGCGTGACCTTGAGGTGGAAACTAGCCTCTACACTTTAAAATAGGTATAATCAACGAGAAAATTTATGTTTTACTCACTGAAAACATTTAAATTTTTACTTCCTGCGTGATCTCTCAGTCTGTGGGCCAAGTGCAAATATCGTTCAGGTTCGTTTACCAATCTTAGGGACTACGAGAACTTGCTTGAAATCTATTAATATTGATGTACTCAATCGAAAAATTCAATGTTCCCAAGTGGAATTTGTCTCATTAAGTTTTAATTAGTAATTGAAACACGAACTCTTTTCCTTGGCCTGGTACTCTTTCACTAGAGCCGTTGTCCCTAGGTGGCGCTATTGCACAAAATATTTGCAATCTAAAATTTTAATAAACAGTTTTTCAACCATAATTTTACTTTTTTACTCGATTTTACATTTCAAAATATATTAATACGTTTTGAATCACTCACTTTTTTCGCTGTGTGGCTTAATTTAAAATCAAAATCGAACATTGTATCAATCCGCCAGGCGTTTCAGATATTCTCATTCTTTATTTTTGATCAAAGAGGGCCAGTTCGCGCGGTTTCGTTTCGCGTCACTGTCTTTTATGGCTTGATATCCCCTTTTGGCGATGTTTCACAAAGAGCAACTTTTAGTGGAACGACATTGTTGTATACCGTATTTTTTGCCGTAAAGGACGCACCGTCTTATACGGCATAAATTTAAGATTAATTAAAATTGGGGGATTTAATTTAAAATTGGGTGTGTCTTACACGGCGAAAAGTACGGTAATATTGCGTTTTTTACGCTGCTATTTTGAATAACGTTTGATTTTTCAAAATTTTAATTAAATCTTATAAAATTGAGTGTTTATTGTTTTTGCTACATAACTTGCAGTCGTGAAAGGAGTTAGTGTAGGAGATATAGAGATTAAATAAGAACCAGTTTAGACATTTTTTGTTGCTGCTTTATTTCTAGAACATAAATTAACTATTAGTTTTTCAGAAAACCAATACTTATAAAATCACAGGCCCGTCATTTGGGGGAGGGGGGGGAGTCAATTCCTCTTCTTCCCGGCTTTGAAAAATCAATTTACATGTAAGCGGGAGTGGTTTTTGTCATTTTTGGTGCAATTTACATTGTGTATGCAGTGTTTACCCCCGCTCCCCTGGAAAAATTTGAAATAGCTTGTGTAAATACATATTGGATATATGAGCAAGGGCGGATACAAGGGAGGGGCGATGGCGGCGATCGCCCCTCCCTTGAGGGACTCTTCCACAGCGGTTCTTAGATTTTGAAGTTCAAAAAAGGCAGTTTTAGTTGATTTTTGATGATATTAAGAGAAAGGGTGAGGATTCGGAGCTCTGATCTGGAAATTTTTCGAAATGGAAGACCAAAACATTTGTAACCAACATGTGTTAACAAGGGTGCATGGAGAAAAAAATGGGCAAGTAAGAAAAAAAACTCAATCGTCCCTCCCTTGGAACATTTCTGGATCCGCCCTTGTATATAAGGGACTGATTTGTTACCACGAATAAGTGTTTTGAACGACGTCAATCGTCGCCAAATATGATTCGTGACTTTTTCCGTCAATTTTGAGCTTTTAAAAGTAATGCATATTTTATGATGTGCTTTAATAAATGTAATTTAAAATTTTAAATGAAACCATTAAGATCATGACAGGACCTATAGTCTGTGGGCCAAGCACCGATATCGTTCAAGTTCGTTTACCAATTTTAGGGACTACGGGAACTTGCTTGAAATTAACTAATAGTGATGTACTCAATCGAAAAATCCAATGTTCCCAAGCAGACCTTGTCTCATTAAGTTTTAATTAGTAACTGAAATAGGGACTATATTCCTTAGCCTGTTGGCTCATTCACAACAAAAATTGTCTCTAGGTGGCGCTGTTGCACAAAATATTTGCAATTTAAAATTTCAATAAACAGGTTTTCTATACCCTAGTTTTTCTTTTTCATAAGATTTTATGTTGCAAAATATATTAATAAGTCATAATATACTTACTTCACGTCTTTTGTGATTCAGTTACTAAGAAGATCACAAAAATGCATCAATCCACATTTCCGCTTGTTCTTAATCTCGTTGTTTCGTTAATGGCCCTATATAATCCAGTCAATGAATACATTATAGAATGCATGGAATATACGAGAGTATTTGACTACAGGATATTGTTAGGGGTAGTTAGTAAGTTAATATACTGAAATTCCCCGACCCTGGGGGGTGAACTAAAGGTGGGGGGAGGGGGAAGCAAATTTTGGGTTTTTCGAAAAAATCGCGGAAATGGTGGGAAAAAATTGGTTTAAAAATAAAAATTCAAGCTAAACAAACTTCGTATAACAGTGTTTTCTACACATATTTGTCGAATTTTTCAATAATTTTTCCAGGTGTATATTGTGAAAAAAAACGAGAAATTTCGGAAAAAACTCTCTATTTTTTGTCAAGCAACGTTGAATGGTTCTATTTTAAACAAGGGAGACAGCTTGATTACGAAAAATGCACGATAGCAGCATTTCCACGTACTCCGATATTATTTTATTTTTATAGAAATAAGGAAGAGAAAAAAAAAAAACACCAACACTAATCAACACCTCAAATATACGAATGTAACGAAAAACAAAACAAAGAAAAATCCCTTCTCATTCCTTATTTCTCTTATCACAATCACCCCCTGTTTCATAAAATCGTTTGAGACCTGACGCATGCGCGAATTCGAGGAAGGTCGCCGAAAAGAATATCAAACAGTATCTATATATCCATCTATATGTACATATAAATATATAGGCAGAGACAGACACATATATATGATATTTAACGTAATTATCCGCCCCTAGAATTCCATTTTCGCATATTTTGCCATCTATCTTTAATGGCCTGTAAAAAACTAATGAGACAATATTTTTTCGGGAACATTGTGTTTTTTTCATCTGTAGACTCTAAGGATTCAGAAAAATATCACATTTCGTAGTCCCCGAAGTTGGCAAACGAAACCATGTTTCTAAGCATCCTTTCTGCCTTCGGCTCACAGACTAAAAATGAAGCGGTCCGTTTCCGCTTCAAGGTCAGCCGCCATCTTTCCGCGGTTTAGCTTTACTATGACCTATGTTGATATATGAAGTAATCAAGCTCTGTCAGAGGTAGAATTGCTTTATTGTGAACGAAAAACAACTTCTCTTTGGATCACGAATGAGAATAAAAGTTTAAATAGACTACCTGTTAAATCCGAACTTTCCGGAATCCGAACAGGACTCTACCACAATTAATTCGAATTTCTGAGGCTCAACTGCATACTGGAAGCCCATGTGAGCAAGTGATGATGTTTTATCTTTTCTGCTCTCTAGCTCTTCTTTTCTGTCGATTAATTACAACGATTTGCCGAACCAAAAGCAATTTTTATTTTCATTGATCTTAATTTGCAAAAGAGAGCGTTTTTTAGTTTTTTTTATTAGAACTGTAAAAAAGTCTGTTTACCTATTTTTTTCTGATATTTCTGTTATACCAATAGCGCTTATAAAGCCTCAAAGTACAGAACTTTATATACATTTTTCAAAAATTTTCTGCAGGGGTATTAAAAATGGAAATTAGCATGGATTTATGTGTGTAAAAAAAACGAACGTAGAGAGGGAGGGGGTGGCATAATTAAAAACCAATTATTAGAAGAAGTTGATGATTTTTTTTCGGGACCACCATACATGTAATAGCTTAAGCGTAGTGTCCCGCTATGTCTAAATCCGACCTGACCCTTGACCAGGAGCGCCCCGATGCGAGGTCACGGGCGGTCACTTTGACCTCCCGATAATTTCCGTATTCGGCACATTTTGCTGACGATTCGGCAATTTGAAGACAATATTGCAACATTGAGATCATTCGTTCTTTTTAGTTTTTAGAATTCTTTTTTGAAATATGTCTAATTTTTTTTCTCACTTTATGTTATGCATGCACGACATGTGTGCTATGTATGCCTTTATTTTATCATTCAGTAAAATTGGAATTTCATTCGGCAAATTGATAATTTTCCCCCTCCTAAAAATTTTAGTTCGGGCTCCCCTGCCCTTGACCCTATTCGAACAATACCCTGACATAGTATATCTCCACAGTGGTGCTTTTCCACTTAACCAAAACTCGGTGCCTCTCCCTGCGTCATTAATTGGACGCGACGGCCGAGAGCACAGATTGAAAAGAGCGGACAAATTTTTTTGATTCGTGTCGGCCTTGATTGGATCAGTATTAATGAATTTTTATTGCCTCCGCCCCGCCGATTGATTAAAATGAGTTGCGGATGCCCCGCTTTTCCGCACGAATACGCGCCCCGGGATGTCTTGGTGCCGAAGGAAGTGAAGTGTATACGGGTTTCGATTTTATTTGCCTGGTTGGATATACATCCCGCGCAGAGGCAAGGCCGTAGCCAGGATTTTTTTTCGGGGGGGGGGTCCGAAGTGAAGAAAGTTTGTTTGAAAAAAAAAATAAACAATGCAACTTTTATGACGCAATGGGAGCAAAGGCTGTTCGTACGGAGGGGGGGGGGGGGGCAAGGGGGCACCTGCTCCCCTTCACTTCCGAAAGTAAAGGGGCCCTGCCCTTCACTTTTTGGAGCGAAAAATTAACGGTCGGTTATTTACTGGGTGGATTGATTTATTTCATGAAAATTAAAAACTGAAAATAACACAAAAATGTTTTTTTTTTCCTCATCTTATTTCACAAGAAAGGAACTTTGAATTGCAAAGGGGATATCTACAGTAAAATCCATCCTGCATTTCAGACTGTATTAAAGTTTTTGGAGGTCATTTGTTAAAATCCAATAATATAGGCAAATTTTACAGAAAAAACAACAACTTTAGGGTGCCGCCCTAAGCTCCTCACAAACTTCTTTTGATCCCCCAATTTCTTGGTGCTCCAGCCACCAATGATTGGGAGTATGTTGGACTAACAGGAAGGAGAGCGAAGTTGAGGTAATGGACAAGATGTTAATCAATAGGCTTTTGGGAAGAAGGAAATGAGTCTTTCTCCTCTCCTGCATTCAAATAAATTTATCAGAATTTATGACGACGTCATGTTTGAAAAATTGAAGAAAAGATAATTAAAGAAACTCTGCGACTTGGTGACGTGGGATCCGTGGGACCGAAGGAAGGAACATAAAAGAGTGCGACGATAAATTGCTATGTGCTATAGGGGTCGAGAAATATAGTACAAAACACTTCGCACCCAGAAAACAAAGAATGCATTTTCGTTAACTCATCACCTCTCCATTGATAATAACAATAACTGATTTAAACATCTGTATCTGTTTTTACTGTGATCAATGTGTTAAGAGATAGAAGTTTTTAAAAAATCTTATACTTTTTGCTAATTTGTTCGCAGTAAGCCCAAAAGGGGACCACACTTGTTTTGTGGCGTAAAGGAGAGGATCTTCTGTCTCTTTCCATGATAAATAAATCTCAACGACAAGTGCCATAATTTTTGTTATCCCGTTAAAGATTATAGACCAGCAGGAGAGACGGAATAATTTAAGTTTTAAGCTAAAAAGATAGAAAAAAACTCCTTTGGCGAAATAGTGCGCAGAACTATGGGTCATTCCATGTCAAGTGTCCCAAACTTCGAGAAAATCCCCACTCGACCCCCTCCGATTTTAATGAAATTTTTTTTTGGATGTACATATAAAACTTGCATGAAACCATACCAAATTATAAGTCTATAAGCCATATGGTTTAGACAATAAAAATTATTTTAGAAAGGCCTCTTTTTCGTGTCTTAAAAAAAAATCACCAAATCGTCAAGTTTGTGCTTTTATTGCTCGCGATCTAAGACGATTATCAGGCTCAAATTTGGTGATTCCGATCACTGTTTATGGTAGAATAGCCTACTTGTGTAACAGAAGCTCCACGCACTGTAGATTTTTTGCAGTTTGCTGCCAAAAGTTGGTAAAAAATCGTATTTTGGCAAATTTGACCACACGTTATCAGCTTGTATCTGCTGAGAGAATGACTTTCTGAAGCTAATTCTTTCCTCGTTTGTAACAGGATAGTTCGTCCGAAAGGTGTGCAAGTGGCATCTCGATAGCTCAAATAATTGCTGAATTATGCGAGTTGAAATTCCAGTCAAATTTCTTTTTTCTCAATTTTGTCTCAATTTCGAAGGGCAATATCTCGCAAAGGTCATCTTGAATTTCAATTTTCTTTACATCATTGGAAAGAACACACTTTTCATAACTAAAAAACGTTATTTTTATTTTTGAGACAAACCATTAAGGGGATATTGCAGATCAAAAATGTGTACGTCATTCAACGTGAAATTAAAGAAAAAAAGACATTGACCTCAAAAGTTGATGCCAATTTGTTCTATTGAAATTTACAGGAGCTATTGTTTTTATGTTCTGATGAAAAAAAAAAACCTTTTTTAGATACTTTCGAACTTTAGTTTTTGTGTGCGCATCCGTAAAAGCTCAAAAAATGGAAAAAAATAAAGTTTCGTTTTTAACAGAAATAATTATCTTCTTATCGCTGCTATAAGAGCCTGAGTCTTTTCCAATGT
>JAXGGA010018085.1:0-22854 GCA_038373865.1 Uloborus plumipes
TCCCCACCCGGCAAAATTGGAAATAACGGCCTGCGTCGGGAAAAAGCGTCGAAAAATAACTATGCAATGGTAAAAAATGAAGTTTTTATTAACATGAATTGTGTATTTTTTTCTTCATTTATATTTGTGAGAAACGTTTAATATTAAAGTCAAGGTTGTAAAAATTCAAAATTTGGACTTCAACTCTCAACCCCCCTCCTCTTCCCGAAGAGCCTGTCCCGTATTCACAGTTCTTAAATAAGGCAATCCTGCTTAGGGTAGTCTAAATCTAAGTTTGCACTTTTCTAAAACTTATGCTCGCTACGAATTCGCGACAAACTTCGAAATTTACCGGCTTTTTTAATATGAATTTTTGACCAATTGGTTTCACTTTTCATGGAATGGCCCTTGTATAAAATGTTGTGCTTGCAAACATGTCTTTTTTCGAATTCTATGTACTGGTTAGAGTTTTTGTATTACAGTTTGACCAGTGTTCAGAGGATAGTGTTTTCTATCAAGAAAAGAATTGAACTGTTATCAGGACTGTTCTGGATCCTTGGACTTGGAATTGACTGTCAAGTACTTGTTTGTACCTGATGTGAAGAATCTAATTCTGACGGACAGGATGAGTGTGGATATGATATCCATTTTTGTTAATTGTTTATTGTTAAATTGTTTTTTTGTGAAAGGTTAAACCTGGCCATTTGTAAAATTTTTGGGGGATTTTTTCTTGAAATTTTTGAAAGTATATGAGGACCCAATGTTTGAATAGCATTAGGAGATGAGAAGGGGGGACTTGATAGCGTAAAACGACGTTCATACGATGTTCGATCGAGTTCTCATGCCTAATGTAATATAATGTATTAGAATGAAGTTGGTATTCAAATTAGGTGGATGCTTCTCAACTCTTCTGATTTTACTTGCAGTTTTAGGTTGGCATCACCAGATGCCCAATCATATGCAAATTAAGTTGGTAGATAAATAGTGAACGATTGGACTCGTTCTTTCTCTTCACTCAGACAGAACATTCGACTCACGATCGCCGTCCAGTGAGGACGTGCTTTTCTCCCAATGAAAAACCCCCCCGCAAAGAAGGGGAAGATGAAAGGCGAAGCGGAGGAACGCGGCGTAGGGGCCCTTGTTAGGGCCGGCGGGGGTAACCCCGTCATCGAAACCTGTCTTCCGCGTAGCCGATCTCCAACCTCGAACTCCTCTATGAATGACGATATTTCAGATAATTCCCCTGACGCTGAGCCAGCTATTCTCTCTCTATGGATATCAGGACGGGCAAGTGTTCTTGGAATCGGCCGAATGCAAAGATCTAGATACTCTTAAAGCAATGACGTCAACACTCTCAAGGATGAGAGGCGAAATTCCTGAAAATCTCTACAGCACTACGGAATGCATCCAGCTAGTCACGAACTTGGTTTACGCTCAAGAGAAACTCATCACCCTTCTTGATGAACAGCTTAGGTCTGAGCAATCCGCTAAAATTAACTTAAAAGTATCTGCCAAATCTACGTTCGCGGCAATTGTTGCAAAGAAGCCATCAACCCAACGACGCCCCACTATCTCGATAGTTGGGGCAGAAAAGCCGACTTCCCTTGTCAAAGAACTTAGCACCAGGACCTCCACAAAACTAGTAGCAACAGTATTCAAGGATATGGTAAAGATTCACCCATCCACCGATGATGACTTCAAGAAGGTGAAGGCCTTTTTGGACGAGAACAATCAGCCCAATTTCACGGATCGACTACCTGAGGATCGCCCCATCAAGATGGTGATACGTGGTCTCCCGGTAGATTTCCCGAAAGAAGAGATTGAATCTGAGCTTCAAGACCTAGGATTCACCATTGATAACATCATTCAGTTCACCAGTGGCAAAAAACAAAACTTCACTCCAATTCCTCTATTCATGATCTTCCTCCCGAGGAACGATAAGAATATGGAAATCGCCGACGTCAAGCACCTATCTCACTTCAGGATAAGGATGGAGCTACCCCGGTTCAAGGAGCGACCCGTCATCCAATGCTTCAGATGTCAACGCTACTCCCACAAAGCGTTCAACTGTAATATCCCTCCGGCATGTTTCAAATGTGCCGGGAACCATGACAGCAGAGCCTGCACTAAACTCCCCGACTCCAAGCCAAAGTGTATCAACTGTGGTGGTGAACATCTGGCGTCCAACAAAGATTGCCTCAGCAGACCTAGGACTAGACGTACCGGAGAAGGCCAAAAAACCAACCCCAAGAAGACGGAATCGGTGAAAGAAAAGCCGACCCCTGCCCGAAGGAAAGACAGTACCCCCAAGCTGACAAATCCTACATCTGAAGAGCCGCCACCTGCCCATGGGAAGGAGGACACTCCCATCCAAGTCCAGCAGGATCCCAGCTTGCAAAAGACTCCACAACAGCAGAAAGAAAGGACGTACGACCCTCTCTCTGGGAAAACACCACCCACATTCATTCCAAGGATCCTGAAACTCCAGGACCTCATGCCGCCTAACCATCAAGACCCATTCCGATCCGAGTAAAGGCGCTTCGCGCCGGCTTGATAATTATTTCCCTATCTGTATCTGTATCGTTCTTTCTCTTTTTCATCGCTGCCTGCTCAGAGGTAGGTCCGGCATCGGGGCCGGTGGTTCTTTTCGCCTTTTTGATTATGGCCAGGGTTTTCCTTAAGTTTAAATGGTTCGTGTAATATTATTCTTTTAATATTTGACCAATAAATTCTTGGTTATCTTTTAAATGATTGGCCTACATTTCTCAACCTCAAACACATAGCCATAGCTTCTATCTCGCTGTAACAAAACTCTGCAGTACAAATTGGTATTATATTTGGATTAACTCTAGGATCTAAACCTTCTAAACTTAGCTTGTTATTGAAACATGGAAGTTAGTCAAATGAGTTTGGAACCTAGAAGTTATCAAAAAGTAATGGTTGCCAACAGGGGTTGCCCCTTGTCCGTTTGGACGCTGAGCCCAATTCCCCACATAAATCCTTTTAAATTTATACTACGCCAACTCCAGGCCGGGCTCCTAGTTTCTGACTGGCTGACATGGATGGCCACCTGTCAGGCCTGGTTAAAATGTTTTAAGAGGAAGACCAAACTCATGCTGTGAGTAGTGAGGTCATTTTTTGGGAGTCTAAAATTCATAGGCTTTTTTTGAAATCTTTGTTGCACAGCTGCCATTAATGCTTCACAATGGACAACAAATACGTCAAGACCTCCGTCACCAGGAGAAGAGAGTGCTCCCCCCCCCCAGTATTTTAGAAATGAATGAGGCTACCAATTTCAATTTACCTATTGAAAAAAAAAAAAAACTTCTCATTGTTCAAAAAATTAAATAGAAATTATAAATTCAAATAGAATAAAAATGGGAAAAAGTACTTTTCTACAAAATTGAGGATATGCAATTTTTGAACACTCACGGTTTGTCAAAAAATGCACCTAACTGAGAGCCGCTGAAATGCACGTTTCAAGCATTTTTTTTAACGAAAAAGTATTCAGCCCAAGTACAAACCCATAACAAGTTTTATTTTGATAAAAAATGAATAAAGATGAGAGCTTCTTAGGGACTGCCAACATACCTAAAATTTTCTTTTCTTTAAAGAAAACATCATAATGGAAATCATAGCTAGGAGGAGAAAAATACATGGACCGCCGAAACATCTTTAAGTGAAAAAAAAAGTGTATAAAATGCAGAGAGCAAGATTTAAAATATTGCAATGAATAGTCACAACAGTAGTTCTAAATGTTTCAGTGTGAAAAAAAACCTAAACTTAATCAAGCTATTCAGGAGGCAATAATTTTAATATTTAAAATGAAATAGTGGAGAAAGAAAGACTTACGATGTCACAGAGAAGTACCACATCAGCTCAAAATGTTTAAGGATTTTTTAATTAGGTTCCCAATGCTTAAATTTTAAACAAATATTAACCTAAGGCTGAAAAATTGAAAATTTCGCAATGGGAAAAAGAAAAAACTGGAATGATTTTCCACAACACTTTTTTTAAACCATAAATTACTCAATTAATAGATAGGGACTTAGCAAAAATGAGGAAAGGAAGGCAGTCCCTGAACTTTATACCTTAATTTTACATAACCGGAAGCCCTTTTTAAAATACTGATATTAAAAGATTTCCGGAGAAGAGTTCCCAAACCGGAACCTCATCTCTTCAGCTATCGCCTAGCGTCATGAAAGATGACCTACAATAGGGAAGTTTCAACCTATTAAATATTCCTACTTTGATTACTAGATATTGTTAAGAGACTTACAAAACACAAAAATTCACCATTTGCCGAATTTGAAAACACAGCGATTGATTTTTAATGAATTTTGTGCTCTGGCGAAAAATCCATCAGCCATCTGACATCCCCGTCGTTTAAACTTTATAAACTATTTAAAGAAAACTACTTGTCATATCAAATTTTTTTTTTTTCATCTATGATACCGTCTGTTGGGGTAAGATTGGCCCTATGAGGGTAACATTGACCCAAAGTTAGAAAAAGTTTTGTTGTCCTGTATTGTAATCATAATGATGAGTTATCGGCCTAGACAATGCCTTACTGGATAGGTAGCACCACTGGCTTGACTGTTCATGAAGTGGAGGTTATTTTTATATTTCATATTCACTCTAGTGCTGCTCCATCTTCACTTTGAGAAAGTGGTAAAATTTGTTGTCTCTCAACTTTAACTTGTGAACGCTAATTCTTGAAGAGCTACTTGTAGGTAAGTGTATAACAATATCATATATTCAATTGTTTCAAGTATTTTTGGTGTAATAATGCTGTTACCTTTGTTATTTACAAAATAATTCGATTTTATTATTTCATGACAACTTTGGCCCAGAGTTGGAGTAACTTTGGCTCAAGGTGGTGGCTGGGCCAAAGTTACCCCAAGGTACATTATTTTCGATATAAAACTTGATTGGTACCTATTTTATAAGCAGATTGTTTAACAAAACCACTTAAAATATTTTTATTATTATTTTAAGCACTAGTTTTTGGATTTTTTTGCAGGAAAAATTCCGAGAAATCGGATAAAACCTCTTGGTACGAGAAATTACACCAATTACAAACCAGAAGTGTTAGAGGAGCGTTTGGGGGCTATTAAGTCTGGGCTATTAAAGAGCTGCAGAAAAAATGTATAATATACCTAGGTCTAGAATAAAAAACAAACTTAAAGGGATTCATTCAAAAAATGTAGGATGTGCAAGAATCTTTAGTGATGAAGAGGAGCATGTTTAGTTTTCAAACAAACATTTAATAAAAATGGCAGACTATGGGTTCCCTGTAATTAAATTGGATTTATATTTTTATACAATACAATATTTTTCCCTAAAATGAAGTTTGTTTAATTTATTTCTATTTCTTCCCATTTCATAGATGTTTTTGAATTAAAAGCAGGCAAAACAACAAACTAATATGTCTGGTGGTAATTTTATCTCGTCTAACTTTAGCCCAACCTATAATAATCACAGGTTTTATATGGTTTAAAAGTATGGGAGAAAGTTTCCCCAATTCAAGGCAACTTTGGCCCAAACATTAAAAAAATGCAGTATAATATAGCAAAATGATTGAGAGGTCTCAATATGGTTTTAATTTAAAGATACAAGGTTTGTTTACACAGTAAGATGCATTGAAAATTAATATAATCAATGTCAAAAGACATATCGCTGATAAAACTATTACAAATCTTTGGATTTGGGCCAATCTTACCCCAGCTGGCGGTACTCATGTATGTTGCTCTATCATGAAAAATAAAAAATTGAAAACTTCCCTATTGCGTATTTAGGGATTCAATTTCAAAAAGTTTCCTCTCCACCCAAAGATCTCTCAAAAACTTCTCCAGTCACATCATTGGAAGTCTACAGAATTAGCTTTTTTTTTTATTATTTTGGAGCCAAAAACATTTTGATAGTCTTTGTTTTGTGGTTTTTTGAGTCTTTTCTTAACTGAAACAATTATGTTTCATGAGTATTCACCCTTGAATGCATAATACCCCAAGTAGCACACTTCATTTTTAAAGGTTGTAAAATGGTTATTAACATTGTGACCAGGGGCGCCCACAGGGGGGGGGGGGGATTATGGCGCAAATTGCGCCATCAAAATTTTTGGGGGGGATTTTTAAAACTAATTTATTTATTTATGTAATTTATTTATCTATATAATTTTTTTATTAATTAATTTTTTTTCATTAAATTACTTACTGATTATTTTAAATTTAAATTATTCATTAATTTATATATTAATTTAAATTATTTCTTTATTACTATTTATTTATTTGCATGTGTGTGAGCGCTTGGAATGTCTAGAAGGAAAAAGAAACAGGTTATATTCCGTACATAATTAGTACTTTTAAAAATAATATAGAAAAAAATAATAGTTATAATTTAAAAAAATAAATTAGTAAAAGTAAAAAAATAAATAAATAACATTTAAAAAATTAATAATATTTACAAATATATAAAAAAATAAATAAAATTTAAAAGAGGGTTGTGAAATTTTTTTTTTTTTGGGGGGGGGGGGATTTGCGCCATTGAGCTTGGGGGGGATGGCACCCCTGGCTGTGACAACGGATTAAAAACGTTCAAACGTTTTTTGTGCTACCTGGGACTTTTGTTTTTATTTTTTAAAAGTGGAAACTAAATTTTTTAGAATATCATCACAGATAAAATAAATAAAGCATTTAAGTTTGATTTCACATTGTCTTTTATACCCAGTTTACCAACGTGTTGTCACAAAAAAAAATATCTCTGAGAAATAATATACTATCGGCACCGCTTAAGCGAATACTGTCAGTTCCAAGAAATATTATCCGATTAAACGGGGTATTGGATTAAGCGAGGATCTTTAACATTACGTGTATGGCATCGGTTCCAAGATATTTTATTCGTATAAGCGGGGGATTCATTAATCCGTTACCCGATTAAGGGGAGACGACAGTATAGGATTCTATTGGGCTTTGTTCCAAGTCATACATTTCTCTTAGACTTTGCATGTTGCATTTAAATCTGTGCGACGCCGGGCATATCAACTAGTATTCTTATAAAATACACCATAAAGAGCATTTTTGAGAATCGACATAATCTTATAAGGTGACTGAAGAAGAACTATTTCTCACAAAATTTTGTAAATCAAATGAGAATAGCGAATAAAAATATTTATTTCCAAAAATAGGAACAAACATTGTAGTGACTAATTTTTCTTCTTTTAATTTCAAATCATTCATTCCTGAATGAAAATATACTCAAGACTCGATAAAATAATAGGAAGTATCATAACATGTTGATTTCGCAAATACATTTTAAACTTCATTGCTTGAGCTCTTTAAATCAAAATATTTACAAAATAAAACAAATGTTCAGATTGTTACAATTTTTCGATTTAATAGTAGGTCTGCAAGAATTTAAGCAGTAGTTACATAACTTTACAAAAAAAAAAAAAAAGTCCAACATGATATTACTGTACTTTCATCTAAAAAGAAAATTACTCAACTTGCATTAGTAAATAACATAAAAAATCAGAAAATAATATAATTACATTTCTTGTACAAGTTGTAGCAAAACTTACATGACAAATATAATTTACAGTTATTTTTCTTTTAGGATAATATTTATGTTTTTCATTATTTGCCTCAACTATTCCGTCAGCATTTTGAGTAAAAATAAGTAGTTGAACGTAACTAATCAATGTTTGACTAGCTTACTTAACACTAAAAAGAACAACTATTATTCATTTGCAACATTCTGCTTACTTTTATGACATTTAAAAATCATATATTATATTTAAAAAAAAATTACAGGCATAATTGTCAATCTACAAATTGTTTTTCGAGAGAATAACTTTTATGCATCTTGAATACTATTTTGTTTACACTTACAACAACTTCATCTTGTTTAGTATAAGACTCATCAAAGAAATAGGAACTTTTAGGTAAAACTGTTTCTTTGTACTACTTTTCTTTTTCTCAAGTTAAATTTAGAAACAATTTAATGGGTCCGAGAATGAGAGTCTTAAAAATCAGAAAAAAAAAAAAAATCTGTTGGATATTTCTACTATTAACAATCATAAAAGGCTATGCTTTGCATTTGAATGCATCAACGAAGTTTTCCATTTCCAGCTGATTCAAAAAAACAAGTATGTTGTCAATAGGGTACTTTGGCAAAAAGGGCAACTCTCCGAACAACGTGGCGAAGCATTGCTGACACTGTCTATTCAGCAATCGCCTCCTCTCGGCCCTTCTCACTCTGAAGGATATCATATCAGAGTAGTAGGGAAAACTCTGAGACCAGTCTCTGCCCGAGAGTACTTTCCGGACTTCACCGTTCTCGAGATACACCGCCGCCTTGGTGACGCGACTCTTCAAGAGGTCGTGGTACGAGATGGTACTGCCCGGAACCTTGGCGTTTTTCATTCCAAGGATCTCTGCTTCGCAATCGGCCATTATCTCCTTGCAATAATCGAGGTCTGATTGAAGAGCACCCAAATCCTCCCAATCCATTCCGATGTCGGCCAAACAGATCGAGGCGATGATCATCCGGATCAACGTCTCGACCTCGTCGTCTTCCTCGGAGAAAGAAAAGAACAGGGGAGACTTTCCCTTGTGGTCTAGTACATTAGGATGTACGCCGCAGTACAACAGGCTCCGCACAACCTCCATTCGCCTGTATTTCACGGCGTAGTGCAAGGGGGTGCGCCCAACGCTGTCCCGCAGGCATTTACCACAATCGTGATCACAGAGTATTTCGGCAATTATCCCGGACTGAGTAACGTGCAGGGGTGTGTAGCCGTGATTGTCTTGCTGGAGGCTATTTGCACCGGCTGTAAGCAGTATCTTGACCATCTCGGGAGAAGACCGATTGGCGGCAGTGTGCAGGGCCGTCCACCGGATTTTGTCCGGCAAGTTGAAGAGATTCCTCCCGATTGAGTCCCGAATCCTTTCGGCCTTCGTGAGGAGCAACCTTGTGATACCATTGAATCCGAATTGTGCAGGATAATGCCACGGAGTCATTCCATATCTGTCTCTCGGCAGGTACCCGTTGTCGTGATCGAAGAAGACTTCGGCATTCTTCTCCCTTTGAAGAAGCACTGCCAGGTGTACCGGCGCATAACCTCTTTGGTCCACTATGCGAGCATTCGCGCCCGCTTCCAGCAATATCTTGAGATTATAATACCCATAGGCATGGCATGCAGTCCAGTGTAAGGCAGTATTTCCCGAATTATCTTGAATGTCCAGAAGATTCTGGTCATCTTTATCCTTATCAGACATGCCTCCTTTGGAGCCTTTCACTCTGTTGCTCCTTCTATTCATTCTCGTTATAGCAACCAGAAGTTTCTTCAGGATGGCATGATGTCCAGATCTGGCGGCACAATGCAAGACGGTCCACCCATGTTTACTCTTCAAGCTGTTCACACCGTCGTGGCGGATGATGGCTTCGCCCTTCATCTTCATCCTCAGGATCATGGCATAGTGGAGGGGGGTGAAGCCATTTTGGTCCTGCGAGCGGGCATCGGCCCCCGCCTTGAGCAAAGTTTTAACCACCTCCGTGGTGGAAGACTCGACAGCCATGTGCAAAGCTGTCTTGCCTTCGCTGTTTTTCATGTCGATGAGACTCTTTTCGTCAGTACATATTGCGAGAATAGCACTACTGTCAGCTTTGTCTTTGATGGCTCGATGAAGCTTTGTTTCTGAGGGGACATCCTGACAATCTTCAATTTTTCTCCTGAAGGAAAAAAAGATTATGAAATGAGTATTATTTACGACAGATGCGAATGATTCACAACAATTTTATAAATTGGATCATTTTCAATCAATTCTTAAACATGTGTCGTCTTAATTTTCAAGAGCAAACAGTTTTGTCGTTGAAATAATTTTCTTTTGTATTGTATATGCTGTTGGCGGCATGCACCATGCAGCATCGTGCTTAGTAAAAAAAATTATACTTAGATGCATACATTTGATACATTAAAAACTTCAATTCATTACATTCAGATTGTTTGTTATGATGCTCAGAAAGTTAAACTATGTGCCATCATGATACCTAGATTAAAATTCTTATTTCTAACACTGAACTTTGACCAGAACACGTTGCCTTCATTCGAAAAAGTACTTAACGAGTCGGTACGCATATTCCTTACATTTCTAATGCAACATCATTCTCGACATGCAATCAATGTTTCTCGAAATTTTCTTTCAACAATTTTAACTTGACTTCTCTGTATTAACAAAGCTACTAATGCTTCTAACAGAAGTTTCTTAACAAATGATAAGTAAATAAATAAAAATTAAAACAAAGATTTCAGAAGCAAACTAATACAATTTTGAAGGGAGGAAAAGTGAGTAGGGTGGGTCAGGGTAATTTGGGTATAAAAACGACCTACTTTGAGCTTTCCAGTCCTGTTAAAAAAATTTATATACGTACATATATTTTCTTTTTCTTGTTTCATCTTAGCATTGTGACTTTCTAGAATAGTTTTTCACAAGTTTCAAGTTAATAGATGCATTTGTATATTAATGGCTATTTAAGTTTCACTATACCTAAATTACCCCATAGAAGGGGGAATTTGGGTATAGTAATGGTTAGAGAGCAAAGCCTGGTTTTTAACAACTACCCAACTTAATTTTTTCAAACTTATGTTGAATGTAGGTATAATATAAATAATGAGATAGCATAAATATACTAATTTTTATGAGTATTAAGATAAATTCTAGGTTACAAATAAAAAAATTCCAGATTACACATAAAACAAATTCTAGGTTATATACAAAAAATTGCACAAAATCACTAAACAATTATGGAATAGACAGTAGTTTTTTGTGAGAGAACATTCAAGCAAATTTAAAAAATCTTCCATTATAGTCTGAAACAGGAAATGTATCTGAAATCTGTCCCAACTTAACCAATTCAACATCATCCTCGTCCGGGGAAAATGTAACGTTGACCGTCACCTTCACATTTCCTTAAAAATTTAGCGATATAACTTTCAGGGTCTTGGGCAATTATTTGCCCCCTGAATTCTTTTTGAGTTTTCCCACATTTACTCTGATAGTTTACTGAAACCCATGATCCTACACGGCTTGTAGAAGGCTGGGAAAGGTTATCTTCACTTTTTAGCCTACTTCCCGTTAAAAATAAAAGAAAGACGAAAAAAGTATTAAAAGTAGCTTAATGCATCGAAAAAAAATCGCCAAGTCAAAAAAATAAAGAGGTAAAATGAATATCGAAAAATTAAAAATTTGAAAGTAGGGTATTGAGATGGGGAATTTGTGTGTCGGTCGGTCGGTCTGTCTGTCCCCCCCCCCTAATAACTTTTGAATGAACATTCCGATTTGGACAAACTTTTTTTTGTTGGAAAGATCTCGGCGAGTACAGCTCATTCCCATATTTGATTTTTTGATTTGAACAATTTTTGGTTCAACTTTGAGCCGTTCAAACAACCGGTCCCGCGATACGAACTTTTGAATGAACAGTCCGATTGGAACAAACTTTTTTTTGTTCGAAAGATCTTTTCAAGGATACTTCATTCCCGTATCTACATTTTCGATTTGAACGATTTTTCGTTCAACATTGAACCGTTCAAACAAGCTCTCACCCCTAATAACTTTTGAGTGAACAGTCCGATTTAAACAAACTTTTTTTTGTTCGAAAGATCTCTGCAAGGATACTTTATTACCGTATTTAAATTTTCAATGTGAACATTTTTTCGTTCAACATTGAACCGTTCAAGCAACCTTTCTCCACCTAATAACTTTTAAGTGAACCGTCTGAATTGAATAAACTTTTTTTGTTCGAAAGATCTCGGAGAGACTCATTCCCATATTTCACTTTTCAATTTGAACCATTTTTCGTTCAATGATGAACCGTTCATAAAATTTTTTAACATGAGCGCCTACTGGGAAATTTAAATTGAATGTTGATTCTGAACTTAAAAGGCGGATATCCTTCAAACTAACTTTGTAAGAAAACGGTTTTGATAAAAAATGTATGTTAAGTACTTTTCTGAAAAATCTTCTGTGAGGACTCTGATTCCGACTCCGACTCCGCAAACATGGCGGAAATGCAGGCTCAGAAAAAAAAATGACTGACTGGGCAGACGATTTTTTGTTTATTTATTCTTTTTTTTTGTTTAATTAATTATTATTATTTTTATTTATTTATTTATTTATTTATTGTTTGTCAGACGATATTTTTTTTTATTACAAAAATTGTTCATTCACTAGAGCATTTTATTCTTTATTTTCTTTAATAACTGGCAACGGATTAAAAATAAAATTCGAGACATTTTATTAACGAACGAGGTTTTTTTTCTTTCTTTGATAAAATGTGTTTTGGTGTTCTTTGTACTTCTATTTTATTTTTTTTCTTTTGAAAAAGATTGTGAAATTTTTCTACGGAAGAACTATAACAGTTACATTCTTTAAAAGGTGCGACAAAACTTTATTTACTTGTTTATTTACTTTTTACGTTTCCATTTCATCTGATGAGAGGGGTATATTTTGCTTTTAGAAATCAGCTTTAAGTGCTATAAAGGTATGTTTGACATAATTTTCAGTTTCAGATATTCAAGAGAATATTGATTAGATGTTAGAATGCCGATGTCGATGTACGGGAAAGTAGGCTCGTTTAGTTCTTGACAGAACTTCCTGTTACTTTTGTTTTCTCGAACTGACTCATCTTGATAGTTTTTGTAGATTTTTTCTTTATTTTAACAGGTTTCTCTGAAAGTTCTTTGAATCTTATAGCTTTAGGCACAATGGTGGGTTTCTTTTTTCCCTTTTGTAGTCCGTTAAAATAATCATTGGTCTTTCTGATTGGTAAATGAACAGTATACCCAAATTACCCCGTGTTTTTAGCCTACTTTCCCGTTAAAAATAAAAGAAAGACGAAAAAAGTATTAAAAGTAGCTTAATGCATCTAAAAAATATCACCAAGTCCTAAAAATATTGCCAAGTTAAAAAATTAAATAGGTATAATGAATATCGAAAAATTAAAAATTTGAAAGATGGGTATTGAGATGGGGAATTTGTGTCGGTCGGTCGGTCTGTCGGTCGGTTTGTCTGTCCCCCCCTAATAACTTTTGAATGAACATTCCGATTTGGACAAACTTTTTTTTGTTGGAAAGATCTCGGCGAGTACAGCTCATTCCCATATTTGATTTTTCGATTTGAACAATTTTTGGTTCAACTTTGAACCGTTGAAACAACCCATCCCCCGACGCTAACTTTTGAGTGAACAGTCCGATTTGAACAAACTTTTTTTTGTCCGAAAGATCTTATCAAGGATACTTCATTCCCGCATTTACATTTCCGATTTGAACAATTTTTCATTCAACATTGAACCGCTCAAGCAAGCTGTCACCCCTAATAACTTTTGAGTGAACAGTCCGTTTTAAATAAACTTTTTTTTTTGTTCGAAGGATCTCAGCAAGGATACTTCATTACCGTATTTAAATTTTCAATATGAACATTTTTTCGTTCAACATTGAACCATTCAAGCAACCTTTCCTCACCCAATAACTTCTGAGTGAACCATCCGAATGGAATAAACTTTTTTTTGTTTGCAAGATCTCAGAGAGGCTCATTCCCATATTTCGCTTTTTGATTTGAATCATTTTTCGTTCAATATTGAACCGTTCAGAAAAAAAAAATTTAACATTAGCGCCTATGGAGAATTTAAGTTGAATGTTGATCCTGAACTTAAAGTCGGATTTCCTTCAAACTAACTTCGTAAGAAAATGGTTTTGATAAATAATGTTTGTAAAGTACTTTTCTGAATAATCTTCTGTGAGGACTTTGATTCCGACTCCGACTTCGCAAACATGGCGGAAATGCAGACTCAGAAAAAAAATGACTGACTGTGCAGACGATATTTTGTTTATTTATTCATTTGTTTTATTTTATTTACTTATTATTATTATTATTTTTGGCAGACGATTTTTTTTTGTAACAAAATGTTTCATTCACGAGGGCATTTTATTCTTTATTTACATTTAACAACTGGCAACGGATTAAAAGTGAAATTCGAGACATTTTATCAACGGACGAGTTTTTTTTTTTCTTTTTTTTTTCTTTCTTTGATAAAATATGTTTTGATGTACTTTGTACTTGTAATTTTTTTTTTTTGAAAACAATTGACGAATTTTTCTACGGAAGAACTGTAACAGTTACATTCCTTAAAAGGTGCGACAACATTTTATGTATGTCTATTTCATCTGATGAGAGGGTATATTTTGCTTTTAGAAATCAGCTTTAAGTGCTAAAAAGGTATGTTTGACACAATTTTTAGTCTCAGATAAACAAGAGAATAATGATCAGATGCTAGAATGCCGATGTACGGGAAAGTAGGCTTGTTTAGTTCTTGACAGAACTTCTTGTTAAATCATTAATTACATGGAAACTAATACAGTCGACGCTCGATATAACGACCGTCTCCGTCCTACAGAAAATGGTCTTTATAACGAGTGGTCGCTATAAGAGGTAGGACATAGAGCATATTGGGATACAGTTGGGGGGTTTCTCACCGGTCGTTATATTAGGATGGTCTTTATAACGTGAGGTCGTTATAACGAGCGTCGACTGTAGTGATAAATTTTTCAATTTAATGACAAATTAGAGTATACATATGTAATGTATACACACCTGAATTTGAAAAACATAGAGTCACATGTTCATTCGTAACACTATTTATATACACACGTAACACTATTTATATAATACTAAGTAGTTGGTTCGCATTAGACTGCCATCTTCATAAAGTTTAATTTATGTTTTATCAATTTCAATAAAAGTGTTGGAAACATTTTTTCAGCATATTTTCATAGGTATGGAAGATGTTTATGACTGTGAATTTTTGTAGGTATCTCAAATGATTATTTTTCATTTTATTCAATAAAATGTAATTTATACCCAAATTCCCCCGATTACCCAAATTACCCCGACCCACCCTACAACACACACTATACATACAAAAAACAGTACTATGAACTCTGCCTTTGCACTGCATAGGTACTAGTAGAGTCCCTATATAGAAGCGTAGTTTCAGAGTCTCGCAATACGGGGAGCAACTTCAGCAAGTGAGGATGCTGGCAGTAAAACGCTAGCGAGAATTGGCACGTAATCGCTCGCTTCATTTTATTCAATATTTTAGTTTGCAAAACTGTTACTTAATTGGTTAGATTACTTGACCAAACACCATACAATGGGTAAAGATACTTTTCCATAATTGTTTGAAATAATGTGAAAAGTTAAAAGCTTAAGTCAAAGCATATTTTTTATGTTTAACAATGTTATAATTATGTTTATCATAACTAAATAAACAGTTTATTCTCACCGATTAATCTTTCCTAAAAAAAAATTTTCTGAGATATTTAAATGAATTCCTTTAGAATGTTTTTATTGAAACTTCGTCTGTTTAAAATCTATCTTTTTTTTATTTTTTACTTCATACATCCTACTTTCTAGATGACTTTGCAAAACAACAGAGCGGCTCGTGCAGGAATGAGAGGGCTTGTGCCCCCCCCCCTTTTTAAGTATACAAATTAATGATGGATCGAAAAATGATAATGTTCAGTTCTTCACATATTGATAGGGATGACTTAAGTCGTGTGTGTTTTACATTTTCTCACTTCATTTTTCCATGAAAATTAAAATCAAACTTTGAATTGGAAGAAGAAAGTCCACGCTGGCCATCTGCATCTATTGTTTTTAGGGGAAGGTCATAAATGTTGTAAAAATTTGATTGGCTATTTCTTATTTTTTAAAGTTAGCTGCAGGGGCCCCCCACCTAGTCTACTCTCAACGGTGCACTAGGCAACTACGCATGCAATGTGTAAAGATAAATAATTACACAAAAGAAATAATTATCATTCCAGAAATAATTACACATACATAGTGATGTGAGTCGGAAATATTCCCAGTGGGAAGGAATATAAAAAAAGGGAATATTCCCGAGAATATTTCCTTTGCCATCTTTCCTTCCCAAAAACTGGGAATTTAGGTGAATTTTGGAAAATCCCAAGTTTTTTGCATTTTAACACTTATTTAAAATTATGAGTGCTTTAATTCTATCTCTTACAGCGAAACTTTACTTTGTTTAAATCTAGAAATCATTACATAACTCTGTAATTAACTTTTACTTCTACAAACAACCACTTCTGATTTTGGATCTGGTATTGTACCGTTATACTCTTCAAGGTCTTCAGGAATATTAGACCGTCCCAAAATAAATAATTTTTAAAAATCAATGTGCATACCCACTAAAGTTGTGCCAAATGACATTCTAAGGGTGTGGTAAAAATTTTAACCAAATATTTTAAGATTAACAGCTCTCTCATGAACATCCAAAATCATTTTTATGCCCTATTTTCGGTACAAAATATGCATGATGCAACAAATTTTTAAAAATATTTTTTTGTAGGTTATTCATTAGTTTGTACATTTTAAGCATAATATAGTTTAAAATAGGATGTTTTCTACATTAATTCAAATCAGTTATTGTTCACTTCAGTGTTTTCAGAACTCTGAAACTGTAATTTTTAATCGCCATCTTAGGTAAACGGGACACTGCCATTTTTTCCTTGACTTATTGTAGCTCTAGAATTAAAGTTGTATGTCAGCATTTTATATAAAAACTAAAGCTTAGATTATTTTTATTTTTGATTTAGTTTTAATTATTTCTAAATTTGATTACTTCAAAATTGTGGCTCAGTACCCCCAGCAGCTGCAATGTGCCTCCTAATGACTTACAAATTAGACAAATACTAGAACTATACACAGAAATTGATAGTGAAGTGGCTCTTAGAGTACTTATTAAAAACTTAAAGGAAAACTTTGATATCTATTTGGTGGGAATTTGGTTGGACTAGCTATTTTTACAGATTGCATGCCTCCAGAGGAAAAAGCTGCCATAGTAATAACTTTATAGCGTCCAAAAGCCAAAAAGGGTCTTAAAAGACTAGAAGCCAACCACATTAAATCTTTTCAGAATAACATTATCCTATTTTGTTATTAAAGAACGGATTTAGAATCTGTTTACTGTAATGAAACTAGATAATAATTTTTGTTAGTTGATGCTCGTACTTGGGCTGAAAGAAATAAATGCAATCAAGCTAAGGAAATAGTGTGTGCATTGAAGGTAGTAAATTAGCAAGTGATTTCAATTCGCAACTTACTAATAATGACTAACAACATCGGCTCATTTTTCAAACAATGGAGTATATGGAACGGAAAATAAGCGGCATCGGTGTATAAATTTTTTTTAAAGTAATTTTAGCAAAAGATTAATTGAGATTGTAATTTTTTTCCCCTTTGTAAAAGAAAAGTATTGATAGAAATGCTTTTGTATTGAGTAAATTTTTACAAAACTTTGTACAAAAAAAAAAAAACTCTATAAATTAGGTTTTTGAAACATTTAATGATGTTGAGTTGTCACTTAATAATCTTCAAATTGGTTAAAATTTTGAAAAATAATTATTTGTAACAAATGTCACAATAATGCAAGGTATGCATTATTCAAATTCCAAAAATTTTTTTTTTCACCAGACAATTTTGGGACGGTCTAAGGAATATTGAATATATTTCTGGATAAAATGGATTCTCACAAACAAATGTAAGTTAATAGACATTATTCTGACTCTTACTGAAGTAGACCAGGTGGAGTTATGGCCAGGAATTATTATACCGAAGAGAAAACAACTATGATAATGTAGATGAGGACCATGACATTAATATCAACTGTTAAGACTGAAGAAAAAGATGATGATGATGAAGAAGACAGTATGATGGTTGTTAAAACGATAGAGTATGCAGTCAAACGTTGTAGAGGATTAGAGGAAGAAAATTTGTATATGAAATATGCAGAAAATATGTAGTTTTATGTGTCATTATTTGGTATTTTTTATGTTACTTTTGGCTTTCATTAGTTTTATACAAAAGTCTTAGTTATCTCTAATTGTTATTTTTCATATTTTTCTGCAACTAGATTTTAAAATTTGAACTTAAGTTTTTGAATTTTTTTAGTCTATTTATGACTACAAAAGACTATTATTCAACAATTATTAGCAATGCAGTATTATTAAAAATTATTTTCTACTATTGATGTCATAAATTACAAGTTCCCATAAATTCCCAGGAGTATATGAGTTTTGGGAATATTTCCGGGAACATTCCCTGGAAATATTTCCTCAAGTATAAATTCCCTGGAATTTCACATCTCTACATACATGTAGACTAAACTTTCATGGTATACAAATTAAGGACTTTTCAAGAATTTTCAAGACCGTGGGAACCTTGAAGACCCCATTTTGGGTAACGACCCACAGTTTGGGAACCTCTGCAGAGAGGGAAGAGTAAGCATATCAAAAGGACAAAGCCAGAACATCATGCATGAGGATGACGCAAGAGGTATCTTACTTTTGGGCGGGGTTGCTCGAAATCAGGAGCGGACCCTTCGGCACAACGTTTACATTTGGCAAGAGTTCCTCCCGCTTCTTGCAAGGGTCACGACGGCAGAGCTGATTTATCTCGGCATATTCGTCGTCCGACGAGTCGCTTTCCTCGGAAGAGTTGTGATACAGACTCCTTCTCTCCTCTTGCTAGATGAAAAGAAAGCACTTTATAATAAAACCGTGACGAGATGGCATCTGTCAATCAAATGAGAAATCAAGTCCATTCCTTAAAATAGGTAAAGAAGGAAGAAATTGACGCACCAAATTTATGAATTTAGCGGCATTTTGGCGATCTTGAAGGAAATCCGCCTTTAACCTTTTGGAACCGGGCTGTTTTTTAGAAATTTTTCTTTCGACCCAGGTAGTACGACAGTTGAACCATAGATTTCTTTTCCATTGAAAAGAGAAGGTATAAACTGTCGTACCAGATGTATGAAACCTTGAAAAAATCCCCCGCTCCAAAGGGTTCGAGTGAAAATCTCAACCCCGTCCTCTAAAAAAAAATAGTTACGGTACAGCATGTATACCGCCCGGCTCCTAAAGGTTAAGTTCAGGATCAACATTCAACTTAAATCTCAACGTAGGCTCTTATGTTAAGTTTTTTTTCTGAACAGTTCAACATTGAACAAAAAATGGTTCAAATAAAACAGCGAAGTACGGGAATGAGCCTCTCCGAGATCTTTCGAACAAAAAAAGGTTTATTCAATTCGGACGGTTCACTTAATCTTAAAAGTTATTAGGGGTGACAGCTTGTTTAAACGGTTCAATGTTGAACGAAAAATTGTTCAAATTGGAAATGTAAATACGTCAATGAAGTATCCTTGATAAGATCTTTCGAGCAAAAAGAGTTTATTCAAATCAGACTGTTCACTAAAAAGTTAGTATTGCAGGCCAGGTTGTTTGAATAGTTCAAAGTTGAACCAAAAATTGTTCAAAACGAAAAATAAAATATGGGAATGAGCTGTACTCCGCGAGATCTTTCCAACAAAAAAAGTTTGTTCAAATCGGAATGTTCATTCAAAAGTTATTGGGGGGGGGGGGGGGGAGGACGGACAGACCGACACACAAATTCCCCATCTCAATACCCCACTTTCCAATTTTTAATTTTCCGATATTTATTTTACGTTTTTGTTTCTTTTTGACTTTTTTTTTGGACTTGGTGATATTTTTTGGACTTGGCAATATTTTTTAGATGCATTAAGCCACTTTTAATACTTTTTTCGTCTTTCTTTTATTTTTAACGGGAAAGTAGGCTAAAAAGTAATCCTACTCACCCCCCCTCCACTGATGGTGGAAGGTTACAGTCCAAATAATATGGATGTACAAATAGTTTTTGAAAACAATTTTGAAAAATGTTCCTAAAATACGCCTAAAATTTTTTAAAAAGTCAACTGTGAGCCCTGTACACATCTTACCAAAAAAAAATACCATCATCAGCTGGTTATTTCCATCTCTACACTTTAACAGTTGTTGAATTTCTTAATTTCTTTCTTTTTTTTATTTTCATTACAGTTGAAAAAGTCATATTTAATTTTAAAAATTTTACATACAAATTTTTCATTGTACTTATCATTTTACTAAAATTTCATGTAATGCTGCTTAATATCTTTATTTTCTTTAATTTTTCTGTACAGTGATTCATAATTTTGTTCATATTGAAAGTGATTAGAATCATATGTATTTGCATTGAATCCGGTTTTACATCATAGTTTTTTGGTGAAGCTTTACTTTCAAAGGTGTTTTTGTATTTGTAAAAACTTAAAGGTAAGTTGCTCATAAATGTAAAATAACTGAAGTTTCTAATTTGTTTTTTTTTAATTAAAAAAAATGCGATTTTTTTAATTAAAAAAAATGCGATTTTTTTAATTAAAAAAAATCATTTGATTTTTTTACACCCTGAAAATAGGGGGTTCGGTAGCCATGTCAAAATAACTTTCAATTGCCAAAATATTAAAATACTTTCATGATGCAAAAGGTGCATCATGAAAGCATGCTGCTTAGAAGAGCATACAGCAAAATATATGTAAGAGCCAGAGGCAGCGGCGTACGCAGACAAATAATTTCAGGGGGGGCTGAGTCGACGCTCTTTGAGTGAAGGGGGCGTGGCACTTCATAAAATATAGCTACAAAAATAAATGTTTCGAATTTTCGATATCAATGCTATTAAAAACATTTTTTATCATTATAATTATTACTATAAATTCATTCTTACATTATAATTATTGTTGAGAAAGCAAAGCGTTTTGATGAAAATCAAAAATGATAAAATTGAAATTTGAAAAAATTTCTTTATTGAAGAAGGTGTTCCTGAAACAAGTGTATGCAATATTTTTGCGAATTTGAGCTTCAATGACATTAATTTTGCTATTTATTTTACTATATTCCTAATATTGGGTTTCAATCGCACATTTGTTAAAGTTTATTCAGCAGAATTAGATGAATGAACAAGCATTAATCGGGGTTTCTGAAACATATTTGGAGTAAATGTCAACAAAATTGCAAAATTGAATTATAAGGTAGTTGATGCACGTCACATACAGTGAAACGGAGCGATAAAAAAAAGGAGGAGTTTACTTGTTTCCCCTTTCTTTTAATTTTGCCCCATACTTAATTTTCTTTTCAAAAGAAATTCTTATGTTTTTTATTTCAGCAATGAAAGGGAAAAAAAAGATTTCAGCTTAATTTTTTAAAATTTGTTTGGAAAATTCCGGAGGGGGCTGCAGCCCTATCAACCTACCCCCTGAGTACGGCACTGGCCTTGATATTGTTGATTTTCCAGGATTATAAGAGCCACTTTTAAAAAAAAAATTTCAGGAAAAACACATGCACATTGTCCATAAGGAATTTCTTCTACCTCAATTAGAGAGAGGATGAGTAAAAGCTCCATGCTATTTCGGAACACGCTGTTCGGTATCTGTCTCTTTGCTTCGGGAAAAGTAGGAAGGCATTTTTTTCAAATCTTCTTATGGATGTATATTTCAATATATAGATGCTGTAAATAGAATAGAAAAGAAATAAAATAAAAAACATGTTTCTTTTTTTTTAAATACCTAAATGAGAATTTCTATTAGTTTGATTACTATTCAAAAGTATGAAATTGAAATCAAGAAATTGAATTTTATTTCATACTAGCTGCGTGGCCCGGCTCTGCCCCGAAAACCTTGAAAATAAAATGTATGTCAAGCAACGAAAAATGAATTAATCGCCAAAACAGTTTTAAATCCCCGCTACAGGAAAAGCAAAAGCAAGAATTTTATTTATTCATGTTCAAGAATGAAATGGCAACACATTTTTGTTATCAATAATTGATTTCAAGCTATTCCATTTCTTTCACGCTCGTGCAGACGATTTTTATAAATCCAATTTAAAATTAATATTTCCAAATTTTCAAATGCCCATATTTTTCTTCAGGGTGGAGACATCGATTAGTGGTTTTGAAAAACTTTGGAAGGAAACTTTCCCAACAGGTTTTTTTTTGCGTTTTTTCGAATGAGACCAAGATCGAGAAGATCCGATAAGTATTTCGCTAGACAGAGCCATTTTGAAGTCCTTTATTCGAAATTTGAACGGATCAGTATTTTTTTCCCGCTCAAAAACCACCCTATGATCCTTCCCGTGTGCCAAGTATCTCCCTGCCAAATTTCGTCCAGATCCGACGTAAACTGTGGATTTGTATAAGGTACACACGTATAATATATATAAACATATATATTCTTTGTCTTATTTATGTGGATTTTTTAGTGAGAATCAAGTTAATAGAAATAGCCTTTAGATATAAGAAAACATGTTTTAAACTTTGTTTAATTACTTTTGTTTTAAATTTTTTTTTGCGGTGAATTGCTTTGAAATTGGAAACATATATTTAAAATATATTTAAAAGAAAAAAATATTGACTTTTGTTTCAATATAATTATACGCGCATTAAGAGAGCATGACTCACATTTACCATTAATCTGCTCCAAATATTGCTAGTTTGTACACTTAAGTTTAAAAGTGTTGGACTATGGAGCGTCTTTTTTTCACAGCTCCATGCAAATTCTTTATTTAACGATCAAGAAGATCACTTTTGTTTAACCTTTTTTTTTACTTTATGCAAATTTGCTTGTAATATATATACACTGTAAATAAAGTTTATTTTTGTTGGTTCTGGCAATGAGGCTCCATGATTGACGTTGTAGATGAGATCCACGAATTCCAAATGCGCAGAACTAAATCTGACATCAAAATGGTAGCAGAGCGCGGTTAGAATTGAAATAGTAAATGAACCATGGCATACGCTGATGAAGGTAGCATATTTAAATTCCAAAAATTGAACAGGGACAATTATCGGAATTGGAAATTTAACGTCAAAATGTTATTGACGAACTATGATGTTTTCGACATAGTAGATGGAAAGAGAATTGAAGGAAGGGGGGGCCCCCCCC